>JAQGBY010007556.1:0-11617 GCA_034698785.1 Mycogona germanica | reverse complement strand
ATTTCGTGACGAACGATGGAGTGTTTTTTTTAAAACAGTTTCGAATACATGTAAATTGGATAAGATCGAATGGTGCATGCAGTGAGCAGCGCTGACGTGGTGCCGCAGAGAATACAGAACGAGAGCGAAATGTGCGGGCCAAAAAAAAATTAAACCAGAGGCGTAAAACAATCTTCTGGGATTGCCACGACTATAGGCAACAACAGGATAAAATTGAAATTATCTCTCGTGGGGATGGACAACATAAAGCAATCGACGGCAAACTGGTGCACTCTAAACTATGAAAATAGACATTTCATTTTCTAGTCCGACCCAGGTCACATACACGAAAGCGAAAATCAGCCAGTTTTTACTTTACGCCACTTTTCTGTTTGGCGGCATCAAATAAGGCTCACAAACTGTAAAGCACTTTTTAAAAAAATCTATTTGCCAAGGTTTTCGCCTTCAAATACGACTAGTCACACACAGAATCAGAAAACAAAAACAAAGAAGGACTGGAAAAAAGGTTCTCGAATTGCCCCAATGTAGTTATTCAGGAAAGAAAAAGAAGAACGGGGTATCACTATATTTAAATTGAATGTCAGTTTCTTTGCAAACATTTATATACACACATACACCGAATATAGGTGCACGTACATGTTCATTAGCCGCAAAATTAGTGATTCACAATACTACAGGGTGAACCTGAAACTATGGACCCCTTTTATTGTTTTTAATAAGTCGCCCAAAAATAGTCCGATTATTATGAAATTTGGGAAAAATTAAGATAACAAACTCCTCTTTCAAATCGCAAGACTCAAATTTCTCACTACTAATATTGCGCCTTTTCGGCGGTGCTTGCCGATTGCCGATTACCTATGGAATTCACAACTGTGTAGCGCGATCGCGATGCGACATAACAAATCATTAAGCAAAATGTCTTCTTAACAGTTTTCCGAACAAAGGATCCGGAAAAGGATCGGACCGATGATCCATCTGTAAATTGTGGTCGTTCAGAAGTTTCACGAAAATAGAAAGTCTCGGTTTGGTTTATCGTTCCCCAAAGATTCTTCAAATTGGTCTGAAATCCATCTTTTGTTTGGAAACTCATTTGGCATCATAATTGTTGTTATGTCGAAGGTATTTGATCACATTTTTATCTTAGTTAAACGGCATTTTTGCAGCAGAGTTGAGCAATCGCGCTACAAAGTGACATATTGCAGCGGTAATCGGCAATCAAAAACCTCCACCGTCAAGGCGAACTTTAATAGCGGTAAATTTGAAAATTAAAATTTGAGTCTCGGAATTCGAAAGGAGATACAGTTGTCTTAATTTTGCTGAAGTTTCATAATAATCGGATTATTTTTGACCGACTTATTAAAAGGTCCACATTTTCAGGTTCACCCTAATTGCACAGAATAAATACAACGAAACAACATTCATATATTTTTACTAATTACAATCAAAATGATATGAAGCAAATTCAAGTATGCGCATACAAGAAACCTCACTTCTAAGCAAAGAAGGGGCTCAGCCCATTAAACCGTGACGTCACCTGGAACGACCGACGAGCAAGAAATGGGTTAATTAATATCAGTTATGCCCATCTCGTAACACGAGCTCAACGCCTGGGCCAACAGATTGCGACGTGTGCGCACACAGACTTACATCAAGCCGCCACCGACCGACCGACCGACCCTTCGCTTACTCACTCACTCCTGGGGTGTCGAAGTGCTGGTTGGCGGAGGAGGGGGGGGGGCATGTATGCGCGTTGACAGACGGAGGGACCTCCCAACGCCCACCGAATGCCGAGACCGTAACAGCTTGACACGATTTCGCGGCGCGCCCTGCATCTCTTCCAAGCCGCCACGAGTAGTGGCGTTGGGGGATGGAGGGTCGACGGAGACGCCCACGCCGTGATGCTGTCAGCGGCGCCGACGATAACCCCAGGGTCCGCGACGGTATGGACCCGCGAACTCTCTCCATTGCACGTACAGCCTTCAGGCAATGGTCGAGATTGGGAAACGGTGTGTTGAACAGGTGACATTGGATCAAAATCGCTCGACAAAAACTGAGAAATTGGATTCTAAAAGATGAAGTTCAAAATGGGTCAAAGTCAAGATCTTTTGTCATGAAGAAAAAACTATTTTGTACGTGATTCTGATTTTGTTTCAAATAAATTATTTTAAATTCCAAACAATCAACCATAACTATTTTCAGTCAGTCAGTCAGACGAAATCCTCGCAAATTGCAGAGGACACTGTTGCCAAATTTTTTTTACCGCCAAGGCTCACCAAGTAAGTTTATGTCAAGACAAAAGTATGAATCTCAAATACAGTGGTTCTGTACTTCGAATAGTAGATAAGACAGAAACTCTACCGTGAGGCTCGGGCGGGTCACACACACCACGGTTTCTCGACGGCAAAGAATAACTAATGAAATTTATAAAGAGTCGCGGGGGCGGGTCGGGAGAAAACGGGCACAAACATTTTTATCATAATGAAGGCGGAACAAGAAAAAGCGTCGCGTCACACGTCAAGCTGGGTTTTAGAACGACATCTCCGCTTAAACAGATTTGGGCAAATTAGCGGACTCTGTTTATAATTTGTACGGGAGAAAAGTGCGTGCACGGAGGAGTAGTGGAGGATGCAGCGAGGAAGGGAGAGTGGATAAAAAAAAACACATGATTTATCTGTCAAGCACAGAGGGGTTACCGTTTGAAATGAGCTGATAGCGAACTCGGGCACACACGAAATCCACTTCGCAAACAGCTGCAACGCATCTTGACACATTTACGAAAACAGTCTGAGTCGTGGTGGAGAGAGCGAGAGACAAAAACACTATCGATGCACTCATGATGATTGGAGTCCTATGTTTCTATGTAAATTTGACCGAACTGTCTAACGTGCCTGGTCGTCTCGAGCGATCAAACTTGCTGCATTAAAAATTAATCCATGAAAAAATTGACTTCAAAGTCGTTGCCATGTTACTTTTCAGACGACCTAAATTAAACTTTCCGCATTTAAAACACACATTTATATCAAACCCGGAAAGAAATTTAAATATATGCAAGGCGTATAACCGAAGCCTTTCAGATTATAAACACACAACGTATTATTCCAAGAGGATGCAAAGAGAAATGTCAAATGCGCTGTCCTCTCAATTCATAAAAACGTACGAAATCTCAAAAAAATACTATCTAAATCCCCAGAAAAATTGCCTGTGGCAATGCACTGACGGTCTTCAGGTTTTGTATGGGGACAATAAACAAAATTTGTAAATGGAATCTTTGCTGATTACAGTTCTCCAGGCCTACGAACACGTATATAAAAAGATATCGTCAAATATATTTTTAGTTAACTCACGTTAGGAATGGCACGTCGAATACATATATCAGCGATATCCAGTATGCACTAGCGCTCTTGATTATAGGCCAATTCTTAAGACTCAGGTTTTAAAAAGAAAAACTACAGACTATACTACGTTTTGGCAGTTTGGTTGATTTTCCCGTGAAATTGCTGCCTGAAGCCATAGTCTGGCACAGACAAGGCTAAACTCTTGAAATCTCAGGATGGCTACGAAGCGTAGTTAGCCAATGCTCGAGGGAGCTCGCCTAGCTAAAAGATAATGGAACACTTCCGACACAAAAATCTGACGTTTACAGACGCCATTAAGTTCCACACAGAAACTCGTATAATCTATAAATGAGGATGAGGCTTATATAGTATTCATTAACTTCATGGGTTCCAGGAAACAACGCGGGTTATCGTCATACACATATTTATATACAGCGTCGAAGATGAGAGAGCAATTCGATCGCAGGAGATACGAAAATTGGATTCTTTTATGTTGCCAATATGTTGCGCTGACGCTTAAGATCACGGCGCAAAAACATTTTTTGACGTTAAAGCGTAAACAAAGATTATTAAACATGAAAGATTGCATCAGGAAAAAATAACATTCAAAACAAAATTAGTGAATGTAAATATATAAACTTCAAGTTAATAATTGAGAACAGAATAATTAGATAATTTGAATTAGAGGACGTCAACATCGCGAAAAAATAAATGTTTGTTGAGGAGGCTTACCACCTAAACTCAAAGCCCCCAAACATTGCGTATGAGTGAATCTAAATAATTTAAACCCGTTTTTTTACTCATTAACATAACATCCAAATATGCAAACGTGTGGTGTTCAAATAGCCCTTTGGCGTTGGACCGTGGAGGTAGTTTGCAATTGCCCGATTAATTTGCATGCATTGACTACTGAAACAGACGTTTTCCCCATTTACAACATGGTATGTTGTTCTTCGAAGACCATAACATTTACTTAGATAACAGATTTATTTTTGACACACTTGGCTCACCAAGTAACAGCTTGGTTCTCGCTGCGAGCATTACACCCCATGTTACACCGGCGGTAGAACAACGTATGTGGTTCGGAAACACTCGCCCTAAGACGTTTGTTTTCTTAGATAACATTCTCATCGCTACTTTACGCGATGACAAAGTTTTCCCCGCATAAATAACTAACTCGACCTACGTGTTGTTCACCGTTGTAGGCCCAAGATCGCGTGTTTACACAATATTGAGGCTGTCCTCATCCATAAATGAAGGTAGCTTGTGGGGGGTCAAAGAAACAAATGACATTAGACGGCGTAGAACTCTTGCCGCCGTTGAAATGCTACGATCGACATAGGAGTCACATTTAAAAAGACGTCGGACTTTGTAAACGTAAAAAAATGGAAAACGAATTTGGGTCGCCCCTAAGTGGCTCTAAAATTGGAGTGATCTAACCTCATACCTCCTTGATAGTGAGCGCTATTCCTGCATATACATTATGTAACAGAGCGCCCGTAGGCGGCCTCTGCTGTGGCACGAATGAACACGGAAGCAAATATTACATATGCGCAAATAGCTGGATCTTTTCCCCTCCATCCTTATGTGCTGCTTTTCTTAGCGAATATTGATTACCGAAAACGAGTCTCTGGAGAACAGGAATTAAGTGTTGTCTCGAGATTGTTCAGAGGATATTCATTCATTTGGATTCATTTCGGCGACGGATAGATTTTTAAAAAATCACACAAATGGTACACGCAGAAAAGGACGAAGTGTTACAACGATAACATCGACTAACTGCTTATATAGAACTTCTGAAACACACGGATGTTAAGAATTACGTGGGACGAATTGGTCCGAACATACGTGAACATTAATTGGAGTAACGAGTATGAAATTAAAACGTAAAGTCAGCCGAAAAAGGAAGCCGTTCTCTTAAATTAATTATGGTTTTTCTTTTCATGGTTTCATGGAATTGTCGTAACCTATATGATTCGAATTTTCAGTCCTCATCCATATTATTTTTGTGTAAGCTGTCGTTGCTCAGAGCAATACGAAATGAAATCTTTATATCCCGGTTTTAGCGAACCAAAAGCCCCCCCCCTCAATAGTGCGCAGTCCAATGGACGAAAAAACAGCAAAAGAACTGGCGCCATTGCAGCTCGCCATACGCACACACCTTACATAGAGAGAGCCTATTTTAATCATCTTAGGTCATTACTCACGAAGAAATGCATTACGATACCCCCATCGGAGTCATCATCTAATAATAAGTTGTACGTGGGGAAAACGCGTGATACGATGCTCGGAGCCCATCCTAAGTGCAACTAAAACGTCTTACGACGAAACGGGGCACTACACAATAGCAGGCCAAGACGAGGGAAAAACTCGAAAACCACATTGTGTGTAGCTTGCGTGCTTGAAAAAAAGAGACCTAGGATTAGAGGGGTTATGTTGGCTTGCGCTGAAGAGTGTTTTCTTTTCCACACACACACACACAAATAAAAGTTAGCAAGAAAAGGATTATTAAAGTAACAACGGTTTTCAGACGATTCTCGTTTCTATAGAGGGGACGACGGGCAACGACAGCAAAACACACAAATACTTCTAAAATGGAAATTAGATAGGCTGCTTTGTTGTTTTTAGGCGCCATCTTCAGCGGAAAATATAATATAACAAAACTGCCCAAGATAAGTAAAAAATGGAAACCACGATGAACTTTTACATCACGTCGGTTTACGCGAGACCTTCACAGTTGCGCTAAGAGAACATTTTAATTATCATTTGCACCAGACTCGGCCCATGTTCTCGGTTTTGCTCCATGTCATTTTATTTGGGCCCAACGAGCACATGCTAGGAAACCTTTCGAAAGACCACGCTGAAGAGTTTAAACTTTCCATCTTTGACCAAAGCAAAAAGACCTGGAAAAATGGAGAAACCCCTGAAATGTTCTCTAGTGTAAATTATGCTTTGTCGGTCATCTAGAGGGCCTATTTTGGACTCAATCTTTCTCAGTGGAGTTTATCTTCCCCAAGTTTGGGTCACGTGACGGTAACGTGACCCAAATCAAGATTGAGTCCAAAATGGGCCCCTAGGAATCGTTTATATTCTTAAATTGAACTGAAATAAAAATAGTATTTAAATAAAAAATATTCATGAACGGTCGAACAACGAGACAGAAAAGAAGCAAATCATATTCATTGTGAAAATTCACGAATTCGAAGCTGTATGGAAAAGTTATTTACATTAAGATTCAAACGCAAATACCAATTTGGTTTAACTTAAAAACCAGAGCAGTGCGAGAGAGGTCTTGTTTAATTCGCCAGTTAAGCTCCAATTTGAATTCAGCATCATTCCATGTTAGTGACTCAGTGACTCTCAATATCAAATAATTGATGGTATTCGGGGACGGCGGGGGGGGGGGCGGTATATACAGCCGGAACAATGTCGCCGCAAGTCGGGTGTGAATGGCGCCCCCCGCGATTCGTGAATAGATCTCTGGTGGCCGCAGTCATCGCGGCGTTAATGTAATGCCAATTAGTCTTACGTTGTTGCCTCGCGCCATAAAATTCGCTGGAAGCTGGTGTACCGAGTGAGCGTGGTGGCGTGTACTTGGGCGCGTACGTGCGTCGTCCACGGGTGACGTAGCCGTGGAATGTTCGCAGCAGCGGCGCGTATTAGCAAATCAATCAGCGGCGACCATAAAACATGCGCGCCAAGTCCTCTCCAACGGCGCGCCGGGGCGCAAGATATATTCAATCTACGCAAAAGACGCAGCAGCGCCCGTAAACTCCGGACCCCGCTCTCGGCTTGTTCGCGATTAGCGGACTGCACTTCGGAAGCTGCCCCACATCGAGACTTCTAAAGATTTAAAGCAAGCAGGCGAACTATCTATGGCGCGATTACACCACAAGGCGAAACCTGAACATCTGCATTTTTTTCTATGAATATTCGTAACAAAATGACGTTCTCATAATATTTTTTTTAAACCATTGTTTTCTTTAAAAAAAATGTTGTTACTAAAAATAATCATTTTTATAATTGACGGCAAACACTCATCATACAGACGTGCCATTAGTATCGAAAAAAACGCACAGTAGCGAAAAAACTACAAAAGATAGTCTATAATTTGTTAGGTACATCTGCTTAAAGTTTAGATATGATCGATCTAAATTAAATCTCTTTAGAGTTTCGAATTTTTCTTGAAAAAAATATGATTTCGTTTAGGATTTCTTCCGGGTTTCCGACGAAATGTAATCAGGATGAATGTTATCGTACTTCTCACACATCACCATGAATAAAGCGAGTAATTTAATATCTCGAAAGTATGGGCTCGTATTTTATACAATAAAAACGTGTTACGTCTTTTTCTTCTTCCAGATGCGCTAAAAAGAAACCGAACAGAAACACATGGCCACTCATCACGAATAATGTTTGGACGTGACCAAGTTCGCACGTTTTCTGAATAAGAACGAATCAGGGCCCACCACTAGCTTCTGCTATCACTGCATGACAACGGTTTCCGAACCGTTCCTTATAAATAGTCCCTGCTGTAATCCATTGCCCCCGTCCGGGTGTACGTAGGCCAATAACTGCGCGAGGGTTAAACGGGCGCAGGTTTCTACGCCGAAGATAATCGTTGTTATTCGAATGCAATCGATATCGTATTAGCCTCCGCAATTGAAAATAAGTGCCAATTAAGGGAAAAAGGAAAAGGCCGATCGCCCCCAACAGGAAATGCCCGTACATGCATGTGGAAGCACATAAACAGTCCGATGGCGGATTGAGCGAATAATGTACGAATGGATAGGCTATGACTAGCATTAGCGTTTAGAGTAAACGGTGTTGAGCGTCCAGTTATCGGTTGGCATTTGTTGATTGGTCAAATAAAGGTAATTTGATGAAATTGCAGGCATGCCCGATACCAGTCGCACGGACATATAAATAGACGAATACAAGATTGGTCGAGCACGTTTAGAAGGTTATGGGAGTTGCAACTCTACTGAATGTGCCGTTTATTTCGGCAAGGTGCCACTGCTTGTATCATGTCGTATCAATAGATTTTATTATTATTTTTTAATTGTGGCAATACATGTATCCCAGTCACATCCCATTCCTAATGGATGAGAGGGACCCAGCCACCCCCAAGCATGGACTAATCCATCAACTATGTGGGGGCGGCTATAAAAATTATTCCGAAAATTATTCTTGATGCTTATGATTGAGGAAAGGAATGCACGGAATTTCTTTCAACCAGCAAATTTGTGACCTTCAATATACACCACAGTGTTTTACAGTACAGAAGAAATTGTTAAATTACTATACGAGTTTTGTGACTGAAGAGGCTAAATTCATCTGATAAAGACCGCGTAATCGCTCATCATCTTCCGCATGAAGTAGTTCGATCTGTTCTCAAAATACAAGTGGTACAGTGACGGTATTAGGCCAGACAATATTTATACAGTGCATAGTAATTATTTTGGTCCGGTCTATGCAGCGCTGTGGGCGATATCTATAACCTCAAGAGTACAGCCACTGCGAGCTTTACATTCGCGCAACCCTTCCGTTCGCTGCACCCTTCTTCAACGTCCGCACACGCGAAAACAATTCCTCGGGAGAAAATAGCTCATTCCTCTGTAATGCTCCAAAACTCGGTCACTGACTTCCAGGCTAATAATGAGCATTACGATTCATTGACGATCCGCTCATTAGTATTCAAGCAAATTAGCGGGTTCAATATAGACTTCCCCTGGTAACACGTCACCGCGAGTGAACTACATAACGTCTCGTATAGCGCCCCGCGCCAGACATTTCGGAACGCGAAAATGACCGATTCGCGATTCGGGCAACTTCCGTTAGACACGATGGTGCTTAATTTTTTTATTTTTTTTGCAATCCCAAAAAACTTGGGCGTGGTAAATTTATGCTCGTCCCGGTTACAGCACGCATCGGGCGTGGTCGCGACCGGTACGCTTGCCCGGTCTAGCGGTCGCGCATGCGCAGAACCGTCGTCAGGCCACCAGCGTCCCATTGAATCGGACGCACGCCGTGTCGCCAGATTACCGGTCCACCGGATCCCTATTAAGCACTCGGCGCCCTGTTTGCGAGACGAATGAGTGTAGGTGGCCTCGCTCTCTCACGCCAGGAGGTATCACGCGATGATAAGGTGATCATCATTATTGCACAGGTAAGGGACTGGAAGGAGGAAACGCAAACGAGATGTACGGATAGAACAGCGGCACATTTGATAACCAACATATGCGAAAATATGGCAGCTATACTATGTTAATGAATTTCCATCAGGTGATCGCTGTTTTCTTTTAAAGCCCATGGAAATCCTGTTGCCGGAAATCCGTCGTCAAAATGCGACGAACATTCCCATAGCAGTTCGTTCCGTTAATGGTTGCCAAATAATGTTGTCGGGGAAATTTTCCAACCATCATGGACTCTACTCTTATGCCTCTTTATAGGAACGCAGATTTTTCCGGTTGAAAATCGGTGCATTTAATGTTTCCTGGTAGCAGCGCGGCACCTGCATTTCAATTAATATGTGTATCTGAGCGCCATACCGTGAGTCATAAAAGGCACGACCGCTAAGAGTAGGATAGACATTTGTGTGTTTTTTTTCGTAGTCAAATACGTGCCGCATGTAGACAAATTTACATGGAATCGACAATCAACTAAGTGCTCAATTTGCGCACGACTTAAATTCGCGAATGCACTACTGCGATTTGTCACGTAGATAGGAGAGTGAGTGCACGCGTGGATTTTCATGAATTATTGGGGGACCACACTAGTGCATGTGGGTTCGACAACCCTTCGGCTACAAACTTTCCAATTGACATGCAGTAAAGCAGTGGCTTGATGATATCTTCCTTAGACCTACTTTATTAGCAGAAAGTTAACTTAGATTTCTGGGCAGGAGGAGTTTACTAAAAACAGAACTTGAGCATAAACGACTCGTCATAGCCCAGTTGGTTTAGCGACTGACTGTGGTTTCGGCGGTCCCGGGTTCGATTCCCGGCGCGGGCTCTCGAATACTTCGATCCCGGGGTACTGGTCGTTCCCCCCTCGCACAATGCCTAAGCACCATGAGGGGGACGTAACGCCTGTAGTGCTGTTGACTACAGTTGATTGAGCAAATAAAAAAGGTTAGGAGATGTTAAAAATATTCACGTCGCTTCCGTAAATTAGGTTTCACAAATTGTCAACAACGATCTGATCAATAGGAAATTTGCTAAATGTCGATCAGTCGTTCCCGTCAGATCAGTCATGCCATATCGCAAATCGTGAATTTTATTTTTTTCTACGCTAAAGATAGGATATATCGTGTCCCATCGACTTAGTAAGCGCATTAATTATTAGAAAAATACTGATCAGATCAGAACCAAATAATAGCATCCGTTTCCGGTTGTGCACATAATGACGAAAACAGATATTGTCGACTCTCGTGCCGCCGACAGTTCCCCAAAATATTTCATCGACAATGTGTATACACGTACTCCTAGTGGCGAAAAGGCTTGTGCCCGGACAGTGGCCGAGAGATGCGAGAGTCTGAAAGCCAGAGAGAGAGAGACAGAGTGAAAGATAGATAGAGCAAGCCCATCGCCGGGAACGCGCCGAACGCGGCTCTTATCATCTGATGGCCGAATAACTATATTGCTCGTGGCGCTAATCTGTCCTCACGCGCTTATTAATTATAGGACCACCAGGCGCCGACAGCTAGTGTCTGGCGGCAGTCAAGAAACAAGAATGGTTGTGGTGCCATGCTGACGTAGGACCACGTCAGCATGAACAAAAACGAAGGTTTTACTATTGCGCTCAATTAATAGGGCGAACATGCAGGTGGACCGCCTTAACAAATATATGAAGACAGATGGTTCATTTAAATCGAAGCATTTTTCAGAATGAAGTCGTGATATTTATTTATAGCGGTGCTATTTTTATGGCTTACAGTTCTGCTGCTATCACTATGTGTAAACTTGGTTGCTTATGCAATGCATATTTTTATTAAAGGGACTTGTGAAATTTATTTGATCTTTTGCGCTGATAAAAAATACACACATGAACATGTGCAAGTATATATAAAAAAGGAATCCCTTACACAGGTTTTCGTGCATGGCAGCTGAGCGATCAATGATTGCCATTCTTTAGGGGGCAGCACGCCAATTTGTCCGGGTGCTTCAACAGTATCTCCCTTTAATAAATAGCAAGTTGTACGTTGTAGCGCGTTCGCCTCTTGGCCCGTGATCGCGGTTTCGATTCCGGCCGACACCTTCGGAATTTTTCGGGCGAGAGAA
>JAQGBY010007555.1:0-11617 GCA_034698785.1 Mycogona germanica | reverse complement strand
AGCACGGAGGAGACCCGGCACGCACGAGCGCGCGCGCGGTTAATCTCTTTTCAAAATAGTTTTCAATTAAGGTTGAGCGGGATTAGGCGACGGCAAGCGATCGACAATTCGCCATCGAGGCAGCGCGCGCGTGTATGCATTAATTCGATCGTCGTTCAATCGGGGGAACGTGGGTCCTCCCCCCCTATCGTCCCTGTCGGTACCGGAAGTGCCCGCTTGTCAAGTGGCGCGCGCGTGTGTGGGTGCGCATCCAAATTGGGAAAGTTACGACCCTCTTGGTGATTATCTCATGTCTCCCAGAGCGGATATTGGGACACAATGGTTACAACACCGGGGTTGTATTCATGTATACGTCCAGACAAAACTGGTCTATGCATAAGAGTGCATAAATTTTGCACTGAATTTGTGCCACCAATCACAATATTAGCCTATGGAAATTTAAATGAGTATGAACGGAATGCTGGACGCAAACCCACTATGGCGTTGGACACGTGCTCCGAGACGTATAAGCCTATTTATACGTTTTTGGATTCCGAATCCCGGAAAATGTGGCGTAATTATAAAATTCTATATGGAAATTTAGCTGGCACGATTGGCAGTTTTATAATATGCTGTTGGGTTAACCTGCGGCAAGACCAGTTTCAAAGCTGTAATGTCACTACTACTGTAAGTGAAGTAGTAGATACAGTACATTTAACGAATAGAAATTGACGTCACCAACGTCATTTTGGCAATTTACATTGATGGTTATTTGTCAATTGTTGCTTTAAAAAAATATATCGCGTTCAGCACATCATGATATACAACACTTGCCGGCATATACTGAAAACTGAGGGGACAGGTTAATGTGACTGGAACGGAAAAAGCTCACCAGGTGAAACTGGCGACCTAACGTTACGTTGGCAGTGTTTTTCTTTCGCCGTTATCAATTGATTTATTCACGAGGCGCAACGGGAACGCGGGTCCGTGACGGAACCTGAGCTTCCGTTCGACAAAGAAACACGACTTAAACGTAAGCCACCATACAAAGCCAACTCTTTTTTGGCTCTTACACAAACTGGTATGGTTACGCCGTGAATGTCTGCACACAGATACCACTGTTTAGCGAATAGAGCCTCCGACCGATTATTGTCAATCAAACGTAATTCGAATCTCTCCTACGAATCCGTGATCCGAAATACATTTTTTTTACAACAGAAACAAATATACAGTAGGAGGAACTCTTAAACACTGACATCATGCAGATCCGCCCTCGTTTCACAATGGATATCGATTAATCCATTAAGTGCATAATTTGCATTTACGTTATATACTCTGTAAGCCCAAATCGTCGAACTCATTAACTACATGTACTGCAACGTGAAGTAAAGTGCGTTTGACGAGAAAATAAAATATCAAATTCGCCGCTTTGGTATCTGCAAACATATACTTTAATATATTCGTCAGACAATAATAAAGCCCCCCCCCCCAACATTAACCAGACATGTACAGCTGAATGTACACAAAAGAATAAAATATTAGAAATGACCTGTCGAATATAGATTAAATTTATAGCCAATATCACAGACACTAAAAATACTCCTTGTGTAAGGGATCAATTTCATTAAAATTAATTTATTTCAGAAACTTTGTTCCGCTAACTGTATAATAAAAAAATAACCCACCTCAACCTATACCTATGTCTTGTGAACGCCGAGAATCATTATCTATCAAACAAAGACGAATAAAAGATCCAATTGGTTTCCACAACACAAACTATACGAGTTTAGTTGGCCCACTAACAAAACTGAGCCCCTTTTCAGAGCGAGAGACTAATGCTGCATCTGACGTCTAGACTTTCGCCCATCACACGCGATAAGCTCAAGACACAACATTTTTCTGTAGGTGACTTTTCGGTGAAAACACCGTCAATGTGTCTCAACGTGAACGTACGAATTTTTTTTAATGTTTAGGCTACACAAAAATGTACATTCGCAGACCCACGCTTATACCATATGTATATATATATATATATATCTTCCTGGCTCCAGCGCCGATGGAATCACTCCCCCTTCTCCCCCGAATAAAAAGAAGCTTGCGGATCTGCGTTCGTATCTGCCTATAAATACTGTACGTGTATATAGGCGCATTGGCACGGATCCCGTGACAAAAAGCGAAGCTGGATACGGACACGCACAAAGCCCACAAATACAGTAGACATGGTCGGCGATATGCAATAGACAACTAACCACGATTTTTTTCTTTTTCTTAAATCCATCGATCTCAAAACACCGGCTTTAAACGACGTAAAAATTTGTACAACTTTCAACATTAGATACAAGTATTTCAAAAGAAGCGTTTCTCGTGATGTGTGGTATATCGTGTTTTTATACTCATGGTGAAACAAGACACACCATTTTCTCGAAAGACAATTCGCGATGAACTCCATGGTTTCTCCCGATCGCCTATACAGGTATGTCTACGTTATTGATTCAACTGTATTTTGTTCGCGAATTTCGACGATGCCCGGTTTCGTTGTTGGTGGGGGGTTCGACGCCATTCCGCATAACGGGCGCCCATTCGGGATTTAATGCCAGGCGCTAACATCACAACAGCTGACAGACGGTTTCGCACAATTGCATGTGCATAAAAGCTTTATAGGAAACGTACATGTCTATATATATATATATATATATATATACGCGTACACATCCAGTGCGTCTGAATACATAGATACGACATCTCTGCCAGACGACAACGACTTTTGGAATAAACGTTCGCGCGCATTCTCTCTTCTCTCCCCCGTATCCCATGTATACACAGACCCGCATCACGCGCGCGGTAAATGTACTTGTTGTCGCGGCTGCGGAAATAAAATGGCAGGTAAATTGTTTGGTTCGACTCAACTTGGGAGCCCAAAAAGAAGAAAAACCTTCGACTGAATATCTACGTCAAAAATGGAGACATATCAACGGCCGTGTCACCATTCAAAACGGGTGAGATGGATGCATCGTGTGGATTTCGCGTGTCTATAGGCCTAGTCACACTCAGATATGTCTATGTTGGATCGTTTGAGCGACATTGATATATCCGCGATGACGATTCAACTCTGCATATAAGCCCCCCTTCTCCGTCTATTCCAGGACCGCTAGAAAATGCATTCGAGAAGCTATATTTATAAGTCCGTATCGATCGATATTTGTAATGTAATCGCATCTCTGTGTGTACGGCTCAATGCCGTATATTTAATAAGGCAGCCAATTTCGGGGCTGTGTGTATACGCATCGTTGTTTATGGAAACTGTTTTGTTGCGAATCATCGTGCTGTACGAAAACTGATATCGCTTGAGGCAAAAAAAATATCGAGACGTCAACTCGACTCGTATGTAAACCACAAAACTACGAAACGTAAAACTGACGAGAACTCGATTTTCCCAAGGGAACAGTTTTCTATGAAAAGAGCAATGCAGAAAATCTGAAATGGGAATGACATATTTGTTAATACAAATTGAAAGTTGTTCGTTTCAAATCATTTAGTTGAATAGCAAACAAAACTGCCCTTTAATAGAAAAAATATCAATGCTAAATAAAGTAAACATATCTAAACAGACGCAACATCTAAATGATGATCATAATTTTCTACAAAATTGGACATTCTCATTGATGGGCGCTACGCTTCATCACTAGGTGGAGCACATGTTGTAATTTTGCCGATAGCAATTGTCCCTCGTGGCCCAAGCTTGTTGCGCAGGAAACACTTAATAGGTCATAACCAAATTCGCAAAGCCTACTACTGTACAAAAAGGTTCAGTTTGCGAGAAAAAAAGGTTTTGTTTGCCTACTGCGTGTTGTTGATGTTGTCAAAACGTTTGATCTGAAAGAGATACATTGTACTCCCTGTATTTGTGCATAATGTTTAGATACCTACTTATGCAAACAGTAGATTATGCATGCACGATTTGGAGCTGCTGGAGACGAAATACTGGTATGTAAAGACAGTTTGCCCATTCCGCCGCTACTTGAAAACATCGATCGACCCGTCGTTTCCATTTCTTGACCCTCGTTGAGCTGTGTGCGTGCTCGCCAAGGATGGCCCCGGCAGCACAACCCACAGCAGGATCGTTGCTATATCCGCCTGAGACCGACAATCACATATCATTGTGGCACAAATACTAAAAATAAATTGTCATGGGAAATATACAAATCAATTGAAATCAATTGTTGCATTCATTTGTCCGGACAGCCTGTGCACGTTAAAAAAAACTAAACGGCAATCGCTCACAATTTATGGGCTTGGCATTTGGACACTTAAAATAAAATATTGCTTTAAGCTACACATGTCTACCTGTACCAAAAAAACACCAGTTTACGG
This sequence comes from Mycogona germanica, assembly GCA_034698785.1. NCBI lineage: Eukaryota > Metazoa > Arthropoda > Diplopoda > Chordeumatida > Chordeumatidae > Mycogona > Mycogona germanica. The sequence continues at coordinate 7,267 of JAQGBY010007555.1, read as the reverse complement.
GAACGATATACCCGACACAAGTGGCGCAACTCATGGAATGGGTGACGTGGACCACGGGAGAGCGTATAGTCACGAATTCGAAAATTAGTTTTCGCGAATTAATATTTCGGATCAACTAGTAACCCTGTAACTGAATACGTACACAAACCACAAACGGAGTTCCATATTTAGTTTGACAGTTCCGTGGTCTCACGAAGGCAAAGGTGAAGCCCACGTTTGGGCAAAGAAGAAGATCTATGCCAGCATTCCTCACTTTTTTTTGTACCTGGATATCGCGCACGTATCTCACCTGAAAAACGTGAGTGGATCCAGCAATGTCGAAGCGGGTTTTATCGATAGGTTGCAGTCCTTTCAGAGTTCAAAACTTTCTGCCAGTATTAGCACACAACAGTATCCCTAGATGACGTTGTTGGCATGACGAAAAGTCAGATTAATGACAAAGACGATAGCAAAATTAAAATTAGTTCGCAATGTAACAGTAAAAGATATTTAATCATAATTTTCATTTAACCGCAATGGTGCGGTAACAAAAAAATTACTATTCGAACGTTTCATGACTATATCAAATGCACTGTGTAACTCCAAAAATTACCATACCAGCTGCCGTGGAAGCACCACTAGCGGGGGTAAAAGAAACCAAATAGATGTGGGCACCTCAGGCTTTCAGGTTTTAGTGCGTTCGCAGCAACGCAGAGAGTATATATGTCATACGAGTACATATGTGTAAAAGAGATTCGGGGGGTCTAAGGAGGAGGGAAGGGAAACTATGCGATGATGTATGTGTTTCCAGATAGATCGGTCAGGTCTTGCGAAACGAGCCGGCTGCTCTCGCCGAGCGACACTTTGTATTCAATATCAATAAAAAAACCTTTTCTTTGGAGCGAAACAATACGAGAAAGGAACACACGATTTCCATCTCAAATCTGCTTTAAAAGACTGGACAAACTGCTGCCGGTTTTTTTTTGTCTCCCCTCTTTCCCCATCTTATTTCTCCTATTCCTTCGATTTTTTTGAAGCCCGTAAGACATAAACAGAATGTACATTAGCTAGATGAAATGAGTCTCACTGTCGACCGATTGGGTCATCCGAATAGGAGTGCTGCCCTTTATTGTTGGTTTGATACACGATCTATTTGTCAGGTTATGGCAGGTTGCATTTGTCGCCGCTAGAGACGCCTGATCAGCCAAATCCCGAGCGCTGGAAGGCTTAAATTGGTGATAGCCCAAAAAATATCAATAGTAACGATAAGACGATCAACGGACAAATGATTCTCTTGAATATCACCAGAGGATCCCAAAAAGTCAACCGCAATACAAACAATTTAATTTCATATTTTTTAACATTCGAAATCTGGCAGCTCAAACGGATTTTCTTGTTACAATTTTTCAGATCTTTGCATCAAGTTGGACATCATTTCAGTGGCCGTCTACCAGGACAAAGGCTCACCTGTTTAATCCCATTTGACAATTTAGATCGCACGGCCATTTGCAAGTACTTGCCCAACACAATATTAATATTAATTCCATCTTGCTTAGTCTCATGCTCGCCCACACACCATCCAGGTGAAGTTTTTATCCGACCAGAGTGCGAAACGCTGAGCAGATCGACCCACTGACCCATTGATATTTTTCTTCTCGTGCGCGGGGCCAATATTATAATACGATGATGGTTTATTTATTTTTTTCTTATCTTCCATTTGTTTGTCGTTCGCACAACGAGTTCAGAAAAACGACGCTCGACGAGCGTGCTCAGGGTTGATTCAGTCAGCTTGACGGGTCACGTATTTGGGTATGACACGATAATGTAGGGGAGGGGAGGGGATATAGGTGGACACGCAAATGTGGCGTGTCCTCAGTCTAGATTTTATACGAATTTAAAAACAAAATTGATTTCATAATTGGTTGGAATCAACATTTTATCCCTAGTGTATCAATTGCAATCACTGCTGCGAGGAAAAAAAGAAAGATATTTTTTTCGCGTTATAAACAATAGAACGACGATTGGTTTGAAATGGATAGGATCACTGCAGAGAAGCCTTATGGGGGAGTTTTTTGTATGCACCCTAAGAATCCAATAAAGATACCCACGTTATTTTCGTCGAGTGTTATAACTGATTTTCTTTTTTCGTTGACAGAAGCTCAACAATCGCGGAAGGTGCTGAATGACTGGAATATTCACTCACTTCGCAAAAACGCTTTTGGAATGTTTGAATAGACAATTTTTCCAAATAGATTTGTTTTTACTAATCCAGTATAGGCAAGCCATTCTTTATTAAATTGATACCTGGGTACGCGACACACTTTAATGGCTTCCTTTCGCCCTTCTCCCATGAGTCGTGGTATAAGCCTCACACGGTCCCAACGGTTCGCTAAAAACGTAAACAAGTTAATGCCACGACCGTACAATGTCTCGAAAAAAATAAAAAGAAACTGTTTTGCATACGCGAAAAGAAAACAACCAAATGTCGCCAGCGCAGAGAGAGATTTGAGATAGAATACCTCGGTGGTGTCGGGGAAGAGTCGGCAGGTTGCGTAAGATGCGCAGAGCGACGAAAAACGACAATACTTGCGAACGTGTACAGTGACAATACGGCATACAGTAGACAACCAGAATACAAAAAGAAAAAATAATTCAAACTAACTTTAGTATTTTTTCTCCTTTAATTTTCGTTAAAAAAATTCGAAAGACAGACGGAGACGGTGACTTTTTCAACAAGACGAGCAACGTCTGAAACGTCTACGTTATTAACGTCGCCGTCTGCCTCCATCGACGCAGACTTAATACAGGGTGGTCTCAGAAAACAGTGCGACAAATATAAACTGTAAAGAATACATATATACACATGCACCTGTACAACACAATAAAAAATAATTAAAAAATAAAAATAATAGGTTTTTAATGAATGATCTAAAAAAAAAAAAGGTACATGCACAGTGTGCATATCAGAAATTTTAATTTTTTTATATATGCATATCTGCACAATTTGTATTTTTTAATCTATTAACGCTACTAAGTGAGGTTTACATTTCTAGAAAGGTTTACAAACTATCGAGTACTAATCTTGGTTAAAAATCGCCTCGGATCGCTGAAGCAGTGCATATATGCTTCCATAGCGAGCAAATGCTTCAGTGTACAAAAACCCGACCTTAATTCGCAATTCTGAATTTTCAACTTTTAGAAAGAGCTTCTGCTATGGATTATGTGAAATCCCGGGCTTTTCAGAATGGAAGCTTTTACGGTTTTATCTGCGCTCAACCAATTTCTTAAACATGCATGCCTAGAGACATGCCATTATTCACAATTGCCTGACACGCTCAACGTGTTTTATAAATAACAAATTTGGTATTCCAAGAAAAATATCTTCGCAGTACAAAAAAGAACAATTTGCACAAACCGCGAACGACCATTCTGAAGGCGCGGGAAAACATTCCTAGAGCAAAGAAAGGACTATGTCAAAGAGAACATTCAGCATGACTATACACGCCAAAGGATCAATCAGGACACAATAAAATGAAACATGGTCAAGTTCTCTCTTGGCAATGTTTGACTCATCTAAAAATAACATGCTATCATTTAACTAGTAACTTTTTTGAAAATAAAATTGTGAGGTAATACAAAATAAGCGTAACGTGTAACACAATAGGTGGAAATCTAGATGTGCCTGCAGAAAGAATTGCCCAGAACGCATAACAGCGTCACTCTGTTATTTTCGTTTAGTTTCGGCATGGAAATCAATAACACCGGTTCTATATCTTCCCGAGAACTCACATCTTCTACAGGTGTATAAGAAACGTGAAGGGGGGAAATAGCTTCTCTACACTCTGGATCAACTGTCGACCAGCACATCAGGATCGGGAATTCAACGTAGATTGATTTCGGCAAGGAGTCTTCCCAATTATCTATCGTACTTAAGGATCTGTTGGGTGCACCATATTCTTGATTTTCTAGGGTTCGGGATCACGGGAGGATACGTTGAAGTGTGGCGGCCCCAGACACCGACGCTTCGGTCAAATCTCATTGCACGCTGCCGATCTAAATTAATAATCGGGAGAGCGACTGTGCGGTGCCCGAGCGTATTATTATTATTATTGTTGTACTGTATATATCCCTTTGACGCTCCCCATCGCAGCCCCAGGCAACGAAGCACTTCAAACGAGAGGGTTTTTTCGCACGCACAAAGAATGGGAGTGGGGGAGAGGGGAGGGGTGGGAGTGGGTAAATCAAAGATATAGGTGATCTCTCTCTCCACTCTCCTCTTCCTCCTTGCCCACCTACAGATCGCTTGTTATTATTATTATTATTATTCCATCTCCCTCCGATCTTCCCAAGACGGTAGCTCTGTTGTCAGCTCCTGAGACCTCGAGGACTTGTACTTCAAGATACGAGACAAATATCATTATTGACTGTTTGCACTAATATCTTCGATGAAATCGGCAAGACATTTGGCTAAGAGCTCCCAATTGGCAGTAATTAGAATCACAATGTGAAGCATGATCGAAACCTATGTATGCAAATATAATCCGCGGAATCTTACAATTTTTGACGGACCATTTTCAAGACTAAATGTTTTCAAGCCTGCTTGGAACAAAACAAATTTGGGGTTGTTTGACTTTTGCGCGAGTATTGAAATCTTTCAAAAAATAATTAATAAGAAACTGATTAAATTTGATTTGAGGTCTCAGGCAGGTAGATGCAGAGTACAATCGTACTTGAATGTTCTCTTCACGAAAAACAGAAATAAAAGCGGGTCCAATCATAAACACGGACGTCAAAATAGACCCGAACCATAAACGGGGGATTCGGCTACAATCTGCTTAGTTAGTTGTGGATGTAGCCAACCGACGAACGGGTCGTCAACGGCACAATAAGTGGTTTGTGGGTGATATCCGTTTTTCTATATATTTTTTTATGGACGACCGAATAGATTGAGACCGAGCGAAATAACTTCATTAAAACCTGCGGCTGTACGTGGTGGCGAAGGAATATTCATTTAGATAGTGTGACAGATTTATGGATACAGGATTTTAATACAGACAACAATTTGGAAAAATATAATCAACCCCTCGGCTCTATCTAGCACAGCATGTGGTAAAAAAAAATAGAATACATGTGTGTGGATGGATGGATGCATAAGAAAAGGATTTGGGGAGGAAATACTCAGAGGTCGCAAAGCAGGGTAAAAAAGCGACTAGAGATTTTTGATTAAATAAAAGCAGTCGAAAAAGTAGTTGTAAGTGAAATAATTTTAATTAGTCTTGAGACCCCTGGAGTCCAAAAATTCAGATAAAAATAATTCACGATTAACAAGACAGGTACCTGTGAAATCCCCGCAATTTTTTCAAAGCTGCCTCGCTTCGTGACATCTGTGAATCAGGAATTAACCGCGATCTGAAGACGGTGGATTCCGTATTTAATGAACAGCACCATTAAAAGTATATTTTGTAAACGTAGGCCAACTGCGAGCACATCGTATTCCAGGATATCCAGGAATGTTGGTCTTTTTCTTGGTGGGTCTCAAGATGATCTAGGCTATATACCCTTTCTTCCTGATGCAAGCCTTGGTTAAATCGATAAAACTATATAGCGATGAGTATAAGTGGAGGCAATTCACTGCCTACCCCGCGTCACATATTGGCTGAATATTTCATAAGGCTCAATCTGATACGTTAGACTGTCTAGGCATTTACACAAACTACTCGCTTTTAAACAGTCAGAGATAAATCGAGGCTTTTACAGAACTCAGTACATTACGATTTCACGCCATACAGGTTCATTGAGAAAATTGAGAATTGGATTTACATTTTGCCAGTCCGAAAAACAAAATACAATGACAATATGTACCCCCCCCCCACAAGCAGCCCCGGACGGAGCCTATGGCGGGGGTCGAACGACCAGTTAAGGACAAAGGTACGTGTGGTTATCCTATCCTAACAAACCCTTGACTTGAAACTCGTTACAGCTATTCCACTGTTTCTCTCCATTTATAGTTTTATCGCTATTTAACCAATATATTTTTCTATTCCACTGTTTAGCTATTTCACTGTTTCTCTCCATTTATAGTTGTATCGCTATTTAACCAATATATTTTTTTCCGACCCTACAAGTACAAGTATAATGAATAAAGGGTATGATTACCGCCACACTCGTGCATGTCAAATGTTACAGCAATTTCATATTCACATACAGAGTACTAGTGTTTCACCCTCTCCATTAAGTTTATCATGTCGGGGGTGAATCCAATTATTTGTATGGATCGTCGCGGAGGATCTCTGTGAGACCCACGTACTAACCCAGAAGAGAGCAGCAAAAAATTATCAAATTATAATTCCGATTTAATTCAGAACGTTACATCAGTTCACGCCTGGCTTCATGAGAATGTAATTTAGATTTGTGTCAACACACACACATTTGTGAATTTAAGCTCAAATGAACGAATTTATTTTAAACATTTTCATGGCATGTGCGTGTCACACCCTAAACAAAAGGACAGTTGTCGTTCAGCCAAGCGTTAAACGATCGATCATATAAAGCTAGGCTAAAATAAAACGCTAATCATTTCGTGTAAATGATTGATGGGCCAAGTAATCAAAGCCGAATTTAAAGCTCGCATCGCTGAACTAAATAATGTGGTCGTTTCAAGTTCGGGTCTCAGGAGGACGTGTGTATCGGTGACTGGATCTCTCACTCCCTGCGCAGCGGAATGTCGTTGCGTGTTTATCGTCCGCCTCATCACCGCAATCGAACGAGCACATTGTGTATAAGAAAGCAAACTGTATAATGATAGTAATAATGGACTCCCTCTCATTATGCTGGCTAAACAACACGCATGTGTAACAAACTAATGTTGATAGAGGGCGCAGCGTGTGGGTTGCATTTTTTCCTTCCGGCCGCTTCGCCATCCCCCCCTTCATACTCTATGCGTGTGTGTACGAAGCACCTTTTTACATAGGAAAGGTATCACAAACTCAACACATTCATTTCGGTCTACGATCACGATGTCTGTCTTTAATGACGACTCAAATCAAGCATAGACAAAAAAAATTTCGTTGCGTTTTAAAAGCTAACAAAGTGCAGTGTAAAATAACATGCATACCCTTACATAGCGCAATGACGAATATATGCGACAAGCCGAACTCAATCAAGTTTGAATGTCGTTCAAAATTAAGATCTAGTCTATATTTGGGTGCGTCGAGCTTATTAAATGATTTTGGATTGTTTCTGAGACGAAGATCGAAAGAGTTTTGACCATTAAAAATAGAGGGCGCTC
>JAQGBY010007554.1:0-11618 GCA_034698785.1 Mycogona germanica | reverse complement strand
TGCGATTTCATTGAGCCGTTCTGAAATTTTGCTCTGCACACCAAAATCCAATTCTTAGTTTTATAATATAGGATTTTTCGATATGAATAAATACTTAGCAGATCGGGATAAAAATCCGGGTCAAAAACGACCAATAGTGACCCATAAGTCGCCGAACAACTTTTCAAACATCAACACTTGCACGTTGGCGCACTCAACCACCACCACCACCACAACAAAACATAAATTATCGTCATACAGGGGGCTGCAACAGGCACCCACCTAAGATTGACACTAAAAATTAGTCACATGGTAACAAGAAACGTATAAATGCTTGTTCGTTGGAATCCGGTGGCGATTGATCGATAGGCGGGGGAAAAGCATTTTTCGACTGCGGCGACGCGTGAAAAATAAAATAATGTCCATAACACCTCCACGACAAATTCGGCACAACGTTGTGGTAATAATAATGAATTATCGGACCGAACAATGGTACAACCGAGAGGCGGTGACAAAAAATATTGAATTGGCGTCATGCCGGCGTTTAAACGCAAACGTTTTGTCTTGATAGTATTTCCTGTCACCTTAACTGGGAACAGGAACAACATAATCAAGATAAAACGTTACAAAATAATTCTCGAAGCAAAAAATAAAAAAATGCATTGAGCTAGTCACCTTTAATTATGCGTAAGCGTTTATTTTTCGCGTAAGCAAGAGGGCCCAATAATTCGCATCTAGTGTGCTTGTTTGTATTAATTTAAAATGTTTTTTTTTTAGGATAAACACATGCTAGATGTTGCAAAAAGAATTTTTTTAAAAATTCACTGTAGTGTATATCACAACAGGAGTTTCTGTACCCCTCTTGGTGCTTTAGGCACTATGAATTACAACGCTTGGCATGCTATTAACTTGATTATGTTTCGGGTTGGACATCCTTTGCAAATTAGTTGTAAGCAATTTTAATTGATTTATGTTTTTCTTGGTTCTTGCTGAATAAAATTTAAAAAAACAACACGGAACTGCAGTGAATGTGATCCAGAAAGCGCAATGCATGTGAATTTAATGTGAGATTTTTGTACTGAGGAATTAAATGCATTGTTGGCAGTTCAGTTTAGAAATGAGTGTATGAATAAATATAAATTATAAAATAAGTTATTTCTTACTGCCGATTCTTGTCTGGCTACCGCTTCTCGACAGTCGTCTGGTAGTCAAAAAAATTCCGCGCTGACGAAAATGGGACAGGAGGTTTTCTTAGCCGTGCTTCAGTGTCGGTTTTCCCGTCCATGTTGATCTCGCAGACTCACGTGACAATCTATAAAAAAAATAACAGTTAACCAATTAGATTAATTGATTGCAATTATAAACGCTAAAAAAATTAATGCCGCAATTTGCCACAATTACTTAGATAACATGGATTCTTGTGCTACAGCTGTATGACACGCCTTTGGACTTGAGAGAATTCAGTGAGATATTTACCCATGACAATTTTAATGAATTGTCATTGCAGGACAGAAATAGCAGAAAAAAATGTCAAAATAAATACCTTTGAGTTAAAATATTTCACGCACAAATTTTCCTTTTTTTTAGTCACAATGAATTCAGATTGAGTAAAGTTACATGAGAGGATTTAAAAAAAAAAGTTTAAACGCTAACCTCAGAAAGCATATGTCAAGCACGTATAGAAAGATATGTGATATCCTTAGTGTTTAGATTGACAATTTTGTTTCGATACTAAATCGGCACAAGATAAAATAAAAATCTGGTGAGGATGAATGATCAGAAGATTCAAAAGCAAAAACGAGATGCGGTCCATTCAACTGCGAGCACAAAACACGAATGAAGCGATAACAATTAAACCGGTCACAATTATGGGTGCCTTTTGTTCGGATCGAATCCCGTCAAACTCAAAACGAAAACCAACAAATCGTCGCAACAATCCGGAAGAACAAAATAGACAATGGTACCGCAGCCGGTTTGCGAGATTCATGACACAAACGAATGTATGAATGACACAGATTTTCGCGCGAAATTGTTACAAATCCTGCAATAACCTTTTCGAAAATGTGGAGCAATTCCGTTAGTGAGATCTCAATCGACAATCGTACACTGATATGATATCTGCAAATTGTGCATTATACGAAACACGCGTATTTAGCACCGCGTAGCGGTTGGTCTCCAAACTTCTGGGCTACTCTTGAGTAATGACGAGGCTGCATAGTGCACATAAGCGAATTGGAGTGAGTGGGTTGGGTAGAAGCAAAAAAGCTCTTCGCGGTCGTTCGCAATAAGTTTTCAGATCATCAATCCTTGTGAAAATGTTGAGGACATCGTGAAGCATGACAAAGAAATATAATTTTAGAAGTAAGTAGCTTCCAGCTCGTCGCGATCGTGCAAAAATAGGTCTTATCTCACCAGGGGCCGAATAATTTCCAATAAGATCCCTGTACAACAGCGCCTCTGCTGACCAATTTAAGAGACTTTGGCATTGAAAATGTTTTACTTGGAGGAGGAGGAGGAGGAGGAGGAGGGATGAGTCAATTGAAAAGCTTATTGTCCAATCATGTTACGCAGAGCGGAAGGGCTGTGGTCCGTTGTTCGACTGCTCAATGTCCGTAGGAGGAGAACAGAATTTCTGAAATTCCGATTGAGTTAGTTTATGTGATCGTCACCGTTCCTGAATCTCGACAAAACCGCCCTTGATGGCCACACGTAAGTCCTCCAGCGAAATGCTACCGCGCATGCACCCGAAAATAAATCTCGTCGCCACGATAGGTCAATTGCCGCCGGATTAGAATTCGGTTTTGGAAAACGAATAAGTCTGCATGAATATCTTTTGTATGTAAAAGTTGTGAACAATTAATGACGAAACGGTTGGTTTGTTGAAAAGATGAAGTTTGACTGCACTAGGAGGACAAATATATATATTTTAAAATATGATTTGCCAAGCAAATACATGCACAATTTTAACAAACATAATTAACTGAAAAATTCCAAATGCATCTTGTTTTGGGTCTTATAATCGCAAAAAAATACGCATTGATTATGTAGATACTTGTCGAGAGGATGTTATCCTGAGGAGTGGTTCGGCCTGTTTGAGTAGAAAGTAAAAATGGTAGTCTGGGTAAAAATTGATTTAAAAATTAGTTGAGTTAAATTCGGTCCAGAAATTAGATTATGCTGCGAGTATGAATTCTAATCCCGGCTCGAGTACAATTTATTCAAGGTAGACAGTTCCGGTTTCAATGCCACTTGCGATCATCAGCTGTCTTTTGGACGATGAACAGTAAATTTGAAAATAAACTTTAGCACATCGGAATTGACTGACTGAATGCGCGACCAAATCCGATGGCTGCGAAATTACAAAGAGTGCCAAAAATAAAAATCAACGCAAAACAGGTCTAAGGGGGAAGGGGAAAAGAGAATAGGTGAACAGCTGTAAAGACTGCCAAAATGCAAAATTCCTAGCTCACCCATGGGCCCCACCTAACAAGCACACGCCCCACTTTGATCAAAATCCAACCCTGGCAACGGCGACATTGGCATAGTGACCGGATGTATAACTACTGGTGCTGCCCCCCCCCCCCAACCCCACTCCCCGCGGAGCTCACAACCGTGACACGCAAGACTGGGCGCAACCCACTTTATAGCTTAGTAGCTAGCAGAGATAAGATTCTAGAATTCCTTACGTCTCTCTCTACGAAACAAATTTCAAAAGATCCGCCTTGCGCAAGATTTTCTTTTTTGTGCGTAGCGCGCTGCCCATCTCTGGAATAAGAGTTCCAGCGGCGAAGATATAATTGTATTTAAACAATTGTTTTTATGCAAAACCATTTTATGTGGAGGCCCCCACGTAGGGCCCGGTCAGTGACGAACGAAACAGAAATGGCAAAAAATAATTCGCCATGAGATGAAGGTCTTATTGCCCTTATAAAGACGTGGACTGCTCAAACACGAAGTGGCCATCTTATTTGGTTGAGTCACATCCGGGTTCCGTTACTTGCGCAAGGGCATGGGCAAATGGTTCACCTTCCAATATGGGATATTCCAAGACGATATGGGAATACATAACAGCAAATAATTAAATTGTAGCTGGCATTAGTAAAGCGAGAACCGAGTGACTGATGACCCAAGAAATTACGCCACACCACAAATACCGCCAATGAATTTCTTTGACTCGCGAGAACAGCATATCCATTTTTTATTGTTTGCAAAAGTTGTTGATAATCAACGAAATTCCAGTAGTGTCACTTGAAGATCTGGCTGTCACAAACTAAACAAAATACAATTCTGAATAAATATTCTTAAAAATACCAAAAGAGCATAATTTTAAAGTTAAAAACCTGATACTAACAAAGATAGTATTCCAAATTTCTAGTTCTACACCTTAATTAAAAATATTTTATGGCGACATAAGAAAAGTTACCGGTAACTTGGAATAAGAAAAGTTGAAATCAGTTACGGAATTACACATTGTTGTTGACACTCAAATAACTAATAACTAATAAATTGCCAAATAAACGTTACACATGATTTGTTTGTTCGAGTTTTGCGTCAGCAATTAAACGCTTGTCCTACAGAACACAAATTACAACCAGGAAACAAGAATTTGTGAATGCAGTTTCCAGAATTCGCAATCAGTGTCTGAGTGGACTTCTGCAGGTGTTTATTTACTTTGGGTAATTACGATTCGCGTCCAACGTAAATCGCAAAGGGCAAACTATACTCCTGACACTCACGGCAAATGGAAGTAAGAGAAAGCTGTATGACCGAGAGGCAAAAACGAATAATAAAAACAGCTAGTGTCTGTCTTTCGAGACTGTCTGTGAGAGATTTCGTCTTTTCCCCATAGATGTTCCGCACTGGGTGGGCTCGTTTTATGCTGCCGTATATTTGGCAAAAACAATCCAAATTAGAAAAACGCAAAAATTGATCCGACAATTATGTTTTTTTGTCCAACCCAGACGCACTAAGCAACTCTTGGAAGTGGCTATGAAACATTAGTCTATGTCTGTACACCACAGGTATTCAGTAATTTCTTAATGCTTGAGAGTGGAATGAGGGGGAGACACGAAGTATTTACTGTACATTAAAAAAAAAAGAACAATAAAAGTTTTAAAAAAAAGCATCACGGCAATTTGTGTCCAACTGCGTATTGCAATGCGAGGGTAATGAAGTTCGTTGAGGTGGCGGTAGGGAAGTATCTTAAAAATTAGCGGATTTTGTTGTTACATTTTCCCATGAACTTTAAGGAGTCGTTTATTTTTAAAGAGAAAGGCAAACAATATAAGTCAATTTTTTGTCGAAACTATTTTAATTGGTTTGTGGGAAAATATTTTGGTAGGACTATCGTTAATTGAAAATAGGTCAGTCTTTTAAATCACTAGTTTCGATACTAATTGCTAATTAATTATCCGACAATACAATAAGGTGAACAATAAAAAAGAACAGAAACTCTTTTTAAAAAATCCTAGTGCACGAAAACTTGAAATACAAATTTTGTAACAAAAACAATATTAAAAATAATAATATATAAGAGAATTGCTTGGACTGCAATCAAGAATCGGCAACAAGATCGTCAATAAACTAAGTTTACATCTGATCTTCAGGAATAATAAAGAATTCAAAGATTTGTTAAACACGCGACAAAACACGAAACGAACTCACCCCACACTTTCGTCATTGCCCGATAAATAAAAATAATAAAAATAAATTTTTTACCATGTTTTTTATATATGTAATTTATCAATGACGAAAGTGTGGGGTGAGTTCGTTTCGTGTTTTGTCGTGTGTTTCACAAATCTTGAAATTCTTTATTATTCGTGAAGATCTTGTAAACTTAGCTTATTGACGATCTTGTTGCCGATTCTTGATTGCAGTCCAAACAATTCTCTTATATATTATTATTTCTTATATCGGTTCCACATCTACTATTCTTGTATATTAAAAATAGCTCTCCAAAACCGGACTATATTATACATGTACATGTATGGTACACGATTTCACAAACTTTCCTACTCACTCTCTGAAATTATTCCGTCGTGCCTCGAGAAGCAAAATGAAAGTGCAAATTCGTTCTCGGCGACCCAAAATGCTATAAGCTGAAGAAAACCAGTCACGATTTGACCAGGCAAGATAATTGCAGATGACCCGCGAATCCTTAGCTAGAATTCGATGGATCTAATGTAAGACTAGTCGTAGCTTAATCGGTCGAGACAGACCGGTGGTGTGACAGTGACTTAAAAGTAATTGTACGCACAAACATAGGACTAATTTATAATCTTGAATCTCACCCATATATTATCTTAAGAGATAATTTTATTCGTAATTGCTCATAGTATTACAATCCAGAAAATATGTTTAAAAATTGAAATTTGTACATTCATTGTATCATTTTCAATATTCTGATAACGATGACCGATACCTATGTGAATCGAGCTGATCGAACAGCCTACAATAGTACAATTTCATTCAATGATCTCTAACGTACCAATGATTGATAGCACCCAAGTGCAATTCAAGTCAAGTGCAGCATCAATATTACCATTCTCGTGGCATTGCAAATTATAAAAATACAATAAGTTACCGCGTTTTGGAACCAAGAAAGCCAAGAGGCATATAAAACAGTCCACAATAAAATCTAAGTGACTTTCACATTCCCCTCCTCCAAAAAATATATTTACTGTCGGTACCACTGACAACATTTATCATTTTGAGTTTACATTTTATCGCCAATCATTTTTTCAATGATTTCGTGCTTATGACAAGGTTTTGAAATTCGCCGAAACTCCTCTCCTTTTCTGTCGGTGGGTGAGAAATATTACTTTCCTTTTTGTAAAATATTTTTTTATCCTATCACGATGAAAGTGCAAAAAAAATAGACCCTAGAAAATTCACACTCGTACGATCGTTCGTTCCACTAACATTATGGCCGTAAGATGCGTGAAAACACGGAAAAACTGTGCATTGGCTGCATAGTAAAATTCAAATTTGAATCATGTAGTAGCTGTGGTTTCGGCGGTCCCGGGTTCGATTCCCGGCGCGGGCTCTCGAAAATTTGAATCCGGCGGGGTGTACTGGTCGTTCCCCCTCGCACAGTGCCTAAGCACCATGAGGGGGACGTAACGCCTGTAGTGCGGTTGACTACAATTGATTGGATTAAAAAAAAAACTTAACTTTGTACCAAGATTCCTATCAATGAGTTGTGCCAGAGCATACATGTAGTTTTAACCTTGTAGGTAAATATCCAAAAAAGAATATAAAAAATACAGTCTTATCGCATATGTATAAAGATGGTGAATAAACAAGTTTTATTTTGCAATACCCGCAATGGATAAGAGGCAATATCAGATATATAAAGCTCCCAAAAATTCCACTTCACCACTAACGATTAGACAGGAGATTAGACATGCAAATAAATATAAACGCATGTTTAGCGGCATACGTTTTCCCACTCCCGGTAAAAAACAAATTCCGTTTGTGAAAATTTTAAAGGCTGCATTAATAAGGTTAGGATATTTAATCATACTTTAGAGTGGCAGTTAGTTGCATGGAAATAAAATGTTGCCAGCAATTGGCTTAAGGCAGTTTGCTAAAAAGGTGGTGTCTGCGCTGTAGCCAGTCTGTTAAACCGCAGTTCAAGGAAACGTAGCTAAAAACATGTACTACATGTGTACGATGAAAGTGCTATAGGCAATTAGGCGCGGCTATATTCCCTGTTTATTTTATTCATACATGTATCATATTTTTTTAAAGAATAAATGGCGATGTTTTACCAACTGGTTACCAGCTAAACACGCGACAAAGAATTTTTCATGGGCCCGCTGAACGCACCCGTTCTCTACTACATGGTGAACCTGAAACTGTGGACCCCATTTATTATTTTTAATAAGTCGGGCAAAAATAATCCGATTATTATGAAATATGGGGATAATTAATATGGCAGTATCCTCTTTCAAATTCCAAAACTCAAATTTCAATTTTTAAATTTCTCACTACTAATGTTGCGCCTTGAGGGTGACGCTTGTCGATTGCCGATTATTTATGCAATTCACAGCTGTGTAGCGAGTTTGCTCAACTCTGCTGCAAAAATGCCGTTTACCTAAGATAAAAATGTCTTCCTAACGAGTTTTCGAAAAAAGAATTCGAAAAAGGAGTGGACCGATGATCCATATATGTAAACTGTGGTCGTTCAGAAGACTCACGAAGGAAGACAGTCTCGGCTTGGTTTATCTTTCGCTAAAGATTCTTCAAATTCGCTTAAAATCTATCTTTTGTTTGGAAACTCGTTAAGTAGTCATTTGGCATCATAATTGTTGTTATGTCGAAGGTTCATTACATCGCACTTTTATCTTAGTTGAACGGCATTTTTGCAGCAGAGTTGAACAATCGCGCTACAAAGTGCATAAAATATAAAAATAAACTAGGATAGACGAAATTTTTCTGGTGTTTCGTTATTTTTGGAAGTATAGAACATAAAAAAATTGCAAAATGATCTACAGCAAGTTTGGCATGAACAGAATGCTACTGGAAAAGATAATGGCCAATTTTCTTTGACACATTCGCCCTAAGAACTTGAACGCAACTCGTCATACTTTCATGGTCGACCAAAATATATTTCCAAGGAGCAGCTGAACGTGGCCCCAAGGTATACGTTCATTAGCGAAGCGCTGAAGTGAAATTGACCAATTAGGATAATCATCTAGTTGACAAGCACCCAAACCACACAGCAGACACAAAAATAGACGACTACCAAACTCACTGTAGTTTTCTTCTTCTGTAATTCGCGTATCATTATCATATACCTGAATCCGAGTACCAACTATAATTATGATTAGGTATCATTCGAAAAATTTGTATTGCAGGCAGATTTAATGTTCGTTAGTCATAATATCCGGCGGGTTATTCAGTCTTTAAAAACTCCAAAATGTACATGCACCATGCATTATCCACATTTAATACATGTTCAGGTATATTCGTAATTAGTAAATGCCGAAGTTTGTTTTGAAAATTTCCGTTGCTGCCGCCGCCAGGTATGTTTACAAGTCAAATAGCCAATGGAGTGACTCGAAAGTCAACAGAGGGCACTGTACGGTTTGGCGTACAACTTTAACAGTTTTTAGATAGATTTTTTCAAAGGTGAGTGGTTTTCTTATTAGTAAATATTGACTTAATTTTATTTATCGTGTCATCGTACCAGTATGCTTTTATTAAAATTTATTCATCAACAAAACAAAGTGTGACTGCGATTTGTGGACGCACCCTGGATTGGTTTATCGTATTTGTGAGATTGGTTAGCAAACGCAGGATAGGTTAGTTGCATTTAGAATTTCACCAGTGGTGCCAACCTCCATGAAAAGGTATGCCCATATAAACAACCTGTATTTAACAAGGTTATTGACTTATTGCCTACACCACAGGTAGATCGCGGGTAACGCGCTACCAGCTTCAAAGAAGTTAATTATCCCACTTGAAAGTAAGTCTTCTGTATCGAACATTCATCAGACTGGCAAACATACTCATGACGATATGAAATTGTAAGTATGGGGGAGGGGAACGATTCCTAGCTCAGGCGTGCAGTTTGCTCCAAAATAATTATTTTGGGGTTGTCAATGTTCCTACAGTTACCAATATATATTAATAATATTTCAATACATTATCCTAAGTTCTTACAATAAGTGAATTTCAGCGATTTCTTCAATATTACTTCTACTCCAAATATATCATCATACCATCGACAATACGATCGATAGGCCTCTGATAATCGATTTATTACTTTAGCAACCTCCCAAACTAACACCACCAGAGGGATACAAAAACTGTCACGCACAGAGGCCATTTCTGAAACCATAATTTTATTAACTCGCGGTGAATGACAAGAACATAGTTTGAAGAAACTAGCTCATACTATAAAAAGTAGCATGTTTTCTACACAAACACAATAGTACGATTGTAGCAATACGTACGAGTATGACATATATAACCGCCGCCTACACCAAAATATCTCCAGAATATTGATTCATATCTGAAATACGTCAAAACATTTTCTGGTCAGCACTCAAGTCACGGAAGACAATTTACTTGGCACTGGTCGAGCGATTGGGGAACAGGGAGCAAAAGAGGGGTGGAGAGGCGTAACGACACTGGAAACGAGCGTGACCGAAATGACAAGTGGCCCGCCGAAAAATCATATTGTCACATTTAAAAAGAAACAAAGGCCTGTTCGTGATATCTCATTGCTGGTAAAATGGCGTCTACAGACAGCCCCAAAACTCGTAAAGTATTTATTAAGGTCCGCATATACATGTTAACGTACACTGAACGATAGCTACACATTATATCGATTCGACATTTTCAAAGCGGTGTCGAGGGTGTGTCGAGTGGCCGAGAAGTAGCGCGGTGGCCTCAAAACCCCGTGATCGCGGTTTCGATTCCGGTCGACACGTTCGTAATTTTTCGGGCGAGAGAAATTTCTTCACACGCCTTTTTTCGGAACAGAAGTAAAACCATCACCCGTACCTGTACGATATCGGGGGGACATAAAAGGGGGTTTTAAGATGTTGAATGTTGATGACAAACATTTTTTTGGGACGTTAAAGAACCCTTTCCTAGGCAACCATTTTCCAGGTCATCCCCTGGGGGTTATAAGATGTAACAAACATTTTATTAAACAATATTTTCTAATGCAGCGTATCTAAAATAATTCTTATATAATAACACACATTCTGACCAACGCAACGGAAGGACGAGTTGTGCTCGTTTGCCACCAGAGAGCACCACCTGTCAGTTCATG
This sequence comes from Mycogona germanica, assembly GCA_034698785.1. NCBI lineage: Eukaryota > Metazoa > Arthropoda > Diplopoda > Chordeumatida > Chordeumatidae > Mycogona > Mycogona germanica. Next base: position 850 of record JAQGBY010007554.1, on the reverse strand, counting down.
ACGTATTTTCCTTGCCAAATGTGTGACGTCAGTGAGACTCGCCCACCACATCAGGTGCACAGATCGCTCTGCGTCGGTTTGAGAGTCACCTTCTTCTACAAAGTTCAGTCGATTTTTGTGAATTCAATTTTCTCAAATATAATAAATAATAATAATTCGAGTGTTTGTGAGAATCAGACAGTCGACAATCTCGTCGTTTCAATATGCTATGGGTCCCTCCGCTAGACGGCGCTCTGAGTGAACTGCAGTGCAGGTATACCTAATCTTATCAGAAAAACAAAAAATATACTTGGCCACTCTCCCCCTCTCGATGGTAATCGGCCGCACAGAGTGTAAATTGAATATAATTATAGTAGCTCAGAAGTCGAGTTCCGTTTTTCTCCTCTCCCCCTCACCCCCTTATCGCTCTCTCTCTCTCAACACACTAGACATACTAACCTAGATGATGAATATTCATTCAAGGCAAACATTCTCGACGAAGGACTGGCCAGATGATGGAATTTGACAGAACGAACGTGGCAATTTCGCGCGAGTCAAACATTGATGAAGGTTGTCAGATACAAGTAATTAAATTTAAGGAAGCTCCACGCCCGGTGGCCTGTGTGGAGCGAACCAACACCGCACTCCACCAGATTCACACCTGGGGTAGACTGATGGGATTAGCATTCAACCCCACCAAAACTCAAGTACTGCTCCCGGCCCCACACAAACGTCCGACCATGCATCAAGCAGCAGAGGCCATTCGCATGGATGGCAGAGCCCTTCCTGTCACCCCAACCATCAAGGTCCTGGGAGTCATTTTTGACCAGAACCTTTCGTTCCGGCAACATCTGGACTATGTTGGGGGGCG
>JAQGBY010007553.1:0-11618 GCA_034698785.1 Mycogona germanica | reverse complement strand
TCGGTTTAGCGTCCAGCTTTCCATTCACCCCTATCTCGTTTTGAATATATCGGCGTTTTCTACTACTCTTGATTAGTTTACTTGTATTCGGGCTTATTTTTTATCCCGAACCTCTGATGCGATCGAACGGCGATTCTACCTTCTTTTTTATCAGTTTTATAGGCAGTTCGCCTCGACAATCGATGAACGATTGAAATCGATGAACGATTGAAATCGATGACCACTTTGATGATCCCTGTAGTCTAAAAATGGAAACGGCGTCAACGTACCTCTTGAGGTTTGAACCCGAAATTATTTTTCCAAGAAAGCTGCGCGCTCGAAGCGGCGAGTCATAGAAACAGGCATTTAAAAAAAATCCACCTCGCATCTGTTTTGGGGCAGATTTAGATTTGGCCCATTGTCACAAAACCGAAGTTCGAGTTTACCCCTTACCATATGGTACCTTGACTTGTGTAAAAAGAAAAGTAGATGTAAGCAGCAGCAGTATCAAAAAATAACGCGTTGTGTTTATCTGGTGTTATTCTTGCCAGCAGTAGAAAGGAATGGATTAGTCAGCCTAACTGGTGCTAAATTGGATAGCATCGGTGTATTACACGAAGCTCATTCGGGGGGAGCTTTACATAGAGCCCTGTGTTAGCGCGTGACTCGTACAGGGTGAACTTGGCGAAGCGTGCCTCGGTGCATCAATTTGTTTTCGGCGACTTCAGTTTCTACGCGTTTCAAAGCAAGATTACGAAACCGTACACACTTCCTTGGACTTGATATCCTCTTTGTGCGTATCTTGGGGTATCTTGCTTTTCAAGTTTCCTATTAATTGATGTTTCAAGTTTCCTATTAATTGATGTTTCAAGTTTTCTATTAAATTTGGCGGCCGAAACTTGATCAAGAAACTTTATCTGTAATTCAAATTTTTCATGCATTTTTAAAATGATTTTGAAATAATTTGGTAGCTAACTATTTCAGAAAACAATTCCTTTAAATCTGAATTTACTCCTAGTTAGAGTATGTCGATTTTTAAAATATTAATCTTATTATTTTCCATTAACGTAAGATCAATGAAGAGCAATAAATTGAAGAGTTTCAAAGATTATTTTTGAATAAGGCCCTTATTTTATCGACATTGATTTAGAATTTAGTTATTCGGTGAAGTTACGAAACAGTCCTACCCAGTCCTGGAGAAAACATTTCAATTCGCGGAGCTTCTTATGAAACTAGTATTCATAGATAGTTTGGTCTTTCCATAATGACTTTGGACAAAGCCATCTGGATTTTTTTTAAACTTTGACTTCGGATCGCCCTGTATTTGTTTGACAAGCCAATAAACAAATAATTCCTAAATAGTATTCGCAAAAGTGATCGTAGTTCATAGAACTGTTGCAATTTATTGAACCCGAGAGTGGACGAATACATCAGTTTGCAGCGATGAGTGTGTCGCCACTTGAACTATTTCGCAACCAGTGGTATAATACTAATATAACGTTATTCGTTATCTTTGCATTAAATTTTAGTGATCAGTAGTAACGACACGATTGTCACTGCATACTAATGCAATTGTCGACGGTTATCCCTATATAAACGTTAGATATGGTGTAGCGGAATTTAAGAAAATCGACAGCATAGTAACTGACTAAACTGATTAATCCATTTATGAAAAGTGATGTTTTATTTAATCTTAATTAGACATGATTCATGGTACATATTCTGATCATCAAAATGGTTTCTAAAAAGTAATCAGAGTAGGATTACAGTTGTTCGTCCAACATTCAAACAAATGAAGACAATTTTTCGAAAATGCCTTACCTTCAGACACTTGTTTCATTTAGTTCTTTCTCACTTACCTTATATTTGATTGGAGTAAAATCTAAATAATAAATGCACAGAACCAATAATGTTTGGACAACAAAATACATAAAAAATGATAACAAAATTGATATGATATTTAACTATTCAAACATCAGAACGAATCATAATTGAATTTTAGAAGAACTCGTTCAACGGTTACACAATTGTACAATTTAAGACGTTAAGATCTTACAATTTGTACATTTTTATTATTTGACGTTGAATTAAAAAAATACGATCACCAAATGAGTTGAAGACCCTAAGATTTTATTCTGAACTGAGAGCATCTTACCAAGGAGAGTTTGCTCAATTTGCTCAAACTTAATCTCTCAAATTACAACGGACACTCTTGAGTGGAGATTGTTAGAAACTTACCCTTCGACGCCATTCTCGGTGACACTGAATGATTGAACCTAATTGTCAGGTGTGACTTAAATTTTGTGAAATCATTAAGCTCATCACCGAGTGAGTTTCAGAGTGAAACTTGTCAGTTGATCTCATGCGTGAAAAGATAAGCGCAACTCTGCTTAAATAATCTGAGAAATTCGTTATGAAAATCGACTGTCAAAAAATTTCAAGATCAGGAACACGGATACAAAAAACGCAGTTTGGCTTGACACTGATTTAAGGTTGAGGGTATATTATTGAAGGAGACTTTGGGTGGGTTTTTCATCGCGAACATTGGAATTGTAGTATAGCTCGTAGTAAAAAAACCTATAAGAAAATCAATTTACATTGAAGCATTAAAGAAATGAAGGCCATATTCATTTGCCAACGAATAACTAATGATGACATACAGAAAGTAAATGAAAAAAAAAGAAAAGAAAAGAAAATGTATAGAAAAGAAAATATATGAAATATACATCTGTATATATAATCCTACCACAAAAAATTACAAGCATTACCTTAAAATATGTAATGGAATAATTAATGGCTCGCGTTATTGTTATTTACGTACGTTCATGATAAGTTAGGTTTCAGTTTTTTTTACAAACGAGATAAAAGAATGGGTTTATTCCGTCTACTTTATGTGACCAGTCTCTGCTCAGAAATCTGGGTTTCAATCAGGTTTCTTTATTTAACCACACCGTTATACCGGAACGCCTAATAGCCTGGTTTACTACTTTTTTATGACGCGTCTTCGCGGTTGACAGGAAGTTGGGCCCAGCTCAGCGCCATTTGCAATTCCAACCATCCTGCAGAGAGCTCTTGAAACCAACCTTGTGCTTTATCGACCTCAAAACGTTCCGGTCTACGAACGACGCGCAGATTTAGCTCTCAATGGGAGGAAGATCTTTGATCTTGTTTTAAAAAAAGTTAATTCGAAATGAATTCTTAAAAGTAGGCATAGGCACCTTGAGCCAAAGTTCACCTTCTAAAAGGGTTGCATTTGTTTTTTCAGTGTCAGTGTTCGATTCAACAATATTATATCAAGCGGCGACATTTATGGGCTTAACTCTTGCCACATCTGGCAGTAAAAAAAAAGCACTTTAGTGGCTAGAATGCAATCTGCCGTGGGCAGTTTTAGAAGCATCTTTGTTTTTTCTATTAGCGATGACGTCGACAATGTCTTAAATGGTTAATTATTTTCTCCCAGTTTTGCTTGTCTAGTGCGGGTTGTCAATCACGTTTTAAAAAAAAAGAGCTCGTGAGACGTAAATGTTAAGATGCCGCAACTTGTTTCTAGAACCGTCGAAACAGAGAACGAGTCTTTAACAAGTTAATCAAATGTTCAAAATAGCGTCACAGGTCCAGATGTTCTATTCAAGAATAAACAATCGTAGAAGTTCTATTTCTATGCTCGACTTCACGTCCTAGAAACTAAACAGTAATTTCAATAACATGTTTATGCATTTAAAATATGCAGAGTCTGGAAATGTTAAGAATAGTCATTCAGTTAATGCAGTTGGAAATACAGGGTGATAAATAAAGTGACCGGTGATGAACCAAAGATGAACTTTGAACGTTCTTTTAAAACGTCAAGCCAATTAGCATGATTTTTGAGATATTTTTAGAGGCACTAAAATTTTAGAAAATCTGTTAAGAGTCTGTTGAGGCCTTCACGAGATTTCCAGCCACCAAATTGAATAACGCAAGCGTTTTCTGTTGCCAGCTATGTAAATTAGTGTTGACCTTCGCAGTAAACTCTACTGCTGGTGCCCAAAAATAAAAATATGTTTTCGTCCCCGACCCAGTCGCCATTTTGTTGTTTGGTGGCGCACTGATTGGCGAGATAACTGTTTCCGAGACACTCGTAATCTATCAAACAACCTCGCAGTTTTTATCAAACAAAAATCGGCCGCCCCATTACGTACTTTGAAACATCCAGGAGCTGGCTGCTGCCAAAAATTATTTCGCTAACCAGGATCTCTTGAGATCCCCTGCGACAGTTACCGTTAGAAACTTGCCATAGTTCGTTTTTTCCTGGGAACCATGAGTCAATGTGGATTGGGTGACGCAACCAAGCGACTGCCAAATCTGTTTCGCAAACTTTTGCGATCTTGGACAAGTCGTTTAGTTCGGGGCACGTCGAACCTTTTCCACGATAGTCTCACCTGGGCTCTGTGACAGTCGACGACGAAAGTCCGACGCCACCAAACTAAAATGGGCTCGCAAAGTTGCAATTGAATAAAAATGGGACCTGCGCACTTATTTTTTTTATGTAACCCTGAATTTATCATTTTCAAGGTTGACTTTCACCCGATTTATAAATATATTTCTGGACCTGACGCATATTAGTGTCGTCGGCGGGGATCAGCTTTGATGATTGCTAAGACGCAAAAGGAGAGTCCAAACAAGGAAAACCTTGGTGGACTTTTTTTTTCTCCATCTTCTTCTGCGCGACCTGCGCCTCAAGGGTGGCTGACGTCTTTACGGCGATATCTCACTGTAACATAAGACGTCCCGAATTAGACACTGTCGCATCGGGGCGCGGCAAATATTGGCGCGCCAAAAGATCGTCGCCAACGTTCGGGGGGTGGCTGTTACGGTTTCGGGTTTTCGCGCCCTAGACAGTCGTTCGCCAGTCGCACACAATAGGCATCAGCTGATGCAAATTTATCGTCAGATTATTCCAACGAGAAACCCACCGACAAAATTAAATAAACACTCGCCGCCATCTTGTAAAGAATATACCACCAGACCCACTCCCAGTGACGTCATACCACTATGCCCGGACAATGAGGGACCGCAGCAGTAATAATCCTCTGTTATTTTCTTCGGATTCTGTTGCAGCCGGACTTCAGCTGGACGGTGCAGGACAGCCGACGGACCGTGACCGGAAGAACCGTCCGCGACGCTGGTACGAACCGGAGGTTCCCACGAAATCGACTCCGGCTCTAGCGGCTGCGCCGGAACCGGCCGGATCTGCCGGATCGGCCGGACAGCAGCGTGGTCCGACGACGGCCAAGGATGCGCCGGTCGGTCGGAACCGGGCGAAACCGGATGCCAAGGTGGCTCCGCAGCCGTCGTTCCTCCTCGAACTGAGTCCGACGATGACCGGTCGGGTCGGCGGGTCGGTGGAGCTGTCGTGTCGCGCTGGCGGCGACCCGCGACCCGAGCTTACTTGGTACTTCAACGAGGCGGTGGTGCGGTCGTCGAAGTACGGCACCGTGACCCGTGACCCGGACGGCACCGGCCGGTTGGTCCTGCGCGACCTGGTGCTGGACGATGCCGGGACTTATTCGTGCAGGGCAGTTTCCGCTTCCGGACAGGCTGTCACGTCGACCCAGTTGACCGTCACCGGTGAGTTACAAATATATATCCATTCATTTCGCACAAAAACAATGTCACATTTTATTTATGTTGTCGCGCGCAGAAAATCACCACTTCTCCGCATTTTAACTTATGTTGGAACGAAATGAAATCTCCTGCAACAGCATCTTCAATTTAAAGATCACTTTCACAAAGCTTTCATGTAGGAATTGACAAACTTAGGTCACATTCTTCTGTTTTGAAATTTCGAAACATCAACTGACTTTTCATTTATAAAATGAGATTTGCGATTGACATCTAGATTTAGAATTAAGCGTTTAACCGCGAAAATTCAATGAAATAATAAGTTGCACTCTGGGCAGAGCAAGCAAAATAGTAATTATATTATACTGAAAATTATTTTATGAAGCTTGCATACTTTTTTAATTAACGTTTTAACTAAAAGAACCGAAATATTTTGAATTATTGCAAGATTTGTGGCGACTTCCTTCTCCTGTGACGATTTTTTGTAACGATTTGAAAAATTCCCACAAAACTGGTCGAAATCTTGAAAATAAGTAGCACTCAAAATTTTGAGTCTTCCCAAATTTGTTATTTAAAATGAAGTAATCCATCAAATTTGGCAAGCGTTGAAATTTGAGTCACAAAAAAAATATGATTGCGTTCGTTTTGAGCATTTGCACAAAGTCACAGTGATTCTCCAGAATCTTGGCAAAGCGTTTGATAACTCACAACACCATTTCACTTATCCGATAAAACACATGTTTTATCAAACCGAAAATCCAAATGTCACTTTGTAGCACTTAACTGGGACCGATTTCATTGGATCACATTTCGAAGGCCACCTTCCTATTTTGACCATTGCCTCGAAGTCACCTCTTTTATCTTCACTTTTAGAGTCACCAAGAACAATTGGCTACATTGTTCGTTAGAATAATCCAAAAAAGATTCTCTTTTTAATGAAGAGTCGTTTGGTAGATAAACTGTGTTGTTTCGCGGGCTCAACAAGAAAGAAGACTTTGGCAAAAGCAGCACTTTGATTGATGGATGTTGCATTGAGAACGTTCCTAAGATTTCATGGCACGAATCCTCGCGATGACATTTCCGTTGTTGTTCCTCTGGATTTGGCGTTCGAAACCGACGAGAAGCGATGAAAGTAAATCGGGAGACAGAGATTTTTACTTTGTTGGTGGTGGGTCGTTCTTGGAAAAGCGAGTAGCAAATAAATACTTGGTGATCGGCACCCGAAGGTCTTGCCGTGAATCTTTTCTGGAACGAGCTGACGACAAATGTGCCCAAAAAGCCGCACGTATTTTGGGGTTTTCTCGTTATCCTCGTCGTCTCTTTCCCTACCTAAAAATCATGTCTCGGGTTTTTCCCATCCTTTCCCGACCAATTTGTGTGTGTCGCTTGCCTCTCTCCCCTATTTGGATTGTTTGGTCGATGGACGAATCGCGAAAAACAACTCCAAATACTGAGTGGGAACAGGTCTGCCCTGCCCGTACGTAGCACTGGTTCAAAAAAGTAAAGAGAAAATGTGGTCCTTTTTTATTTTCGCAGCTTCGGTATGTGGCGTTTTTTGGGGGTGAAGTTGGGGAGTGCACTGGGAGGTCTATTAGCGGGACGTAGGTGAAAGATGGTACGTGGCATGGGGTATATAACTAAAGCTTGGTGGAGGGTGAGGGAATGGTTGGGGGGAACTCGTAAGCCCATTGGCTGTCGAGAATCTATCGGCGATGACGTCACCGAGACACGAGCTATGAGCGGGAATTTTGCTTTCATGGAGTCGCGCGGTTTGTGCGTGCTCGTCGAGTTGAAATGAGTGTTTCGGCTATTTTCGGTCTCTTACCTCAGTTTTTGCATGTCTCCCGTGTATTTTGGTGGTTCTGAGGTTATTTGGAAACGTTTTCTGCATCTGTTCAAAAACATTAAGACCAAACATGTCGTATGTGTACCTTGACAAATGGCTTGTCCTGTTCGCCGATGTTGGGTCTAGTGTACGTATTGAGACTCTGCCAGCGGTTCGAATCTGATTTGGTTCATCCTTGGGACGACAATGGGTGAAAAGTTATATAATTTGGTAATTTAATATAGTACCAACTTTACCAACTAATAAGTAAAAAGATAACGCGGATAATCAAATAATGTTCTCCAAAGTAAATAATATTTTGTTCTAAACATATACCGTTTTTTTTCTCTCTATATATTTTTATTTTCTCTATATTTTCTTTTTTCAAAGAAGCAGAAGAAATGGTTGGAAAACAGTCATTATAAGACAAATCTTGCCACCAAAATAAACGCCACTAACGGAGATCTTTTGTTGTTCACACAAGAAGACCATGATCCGCATTGTCATTGGGCGCACATTTCACGAACAGATATTGCTGGGGGGGAAACGAGAATGAAAACTTTTGCCGTTGTTTGTGATAAATTGTCTAACCAAAGACCAATAAGGCGCATATTTCAGATAGCCCTCTTCTTCTTTAAAAAGGAGTGATGGTGGTTCTCTCCTATGGAGAGGTATGAGAGACGTTTGGTTGGTTTATTTTTACTTTGCCGTGAACAAGTCCTTAATTAAAATCACGGAATCTGGTAAAAACTTTAAAAACTTTTTTGTCTGAGGAAGTATACGGCTTAGATGTACAAATGATAAAATTATAAAAATAATGTGCAAAGATAACTAAGAAGAATAAGAAAAAGCTGGTGACGTAATAGTGGCACTGGCCAAACACGCGTGTCACACTTGTAAGGCAATGTAAGCGTGCTTGTGTTGGGTGCGTTGGTTGCATAGAGCTAATTATGCAAGTCCGTGCTATGACAAGAAAGTGTTGCGCGTTCTGGAAAGGTTATGCGACCATAAATATGTGCCCATGAATTTCAAATTTGAAAATTTGCTGGAGAGAGGGGTGCGTTATTTCAACAAAGTGCTGGTGATGTGGAAGATGTATTTGCCCATATTTGAAATACAATTAAAATGATTTAAGTATTTCACTTTTAAGTATTTTGACAGTGTGGCTCGAGTGCAACGCAAAAAGAGAACCTACTGAGGATTGTTACAGCAGAAATTGATAATAACAGCTGAACTAACAGCACAGGAAGGACCCTGTGGCAGCGGGTTCTTTTCTGGTGAATCATAAAATCTAAAATGTGAGCCCAAAGACGTAAATTCTACGTCAAACATAGTTATGAGATTGATGCTACAAAAAAATCTACGAGACATACGATTTTAATTAAGCACTGCTTATTTTATTTTCGAAATAAACTTCGACACTGGCATTGCAGGGCGTTGCTCGCAATGAATTTTCAAAATGTTTTGAGCAAAATGTTTTGGCGGAAGTGCATTATTGCACTAAGACAATATTTCGAAAATAAGCGTTTCTAATCGTATGTCTCGTAGTTTTTTTTATAGCGTCAATTTCATAATCTCTTGAACCCTATATTACTCTGTACTTCCTGATGGAAGCGCCACCTAAGGAGAAATCTCTCCTTAGATGATGCTTAAGTTGTCAGTAGTCTCCTCACTGCACCACGACGCAAACTCAAAAGTGCTAACGAATAGAACTTTATTTATCCACTCTTATCTTCAGTTTCCTCTACCTTGTTGCATTTTTCCGCCGACAGAGATAAATTACTAAAAGGATTTTGACAAATGCGACACACATTTAGCGTGAAGGGAGATTTTTCTGGTCGCATTTTTCCAACTGAATGCCGCAAAAAGCCTGACCTTCGCCAGTCCTTTTCAATCGAGCTTGGAAGCCCCGAAAAGTTATGGCTAACCTATGTCGGATCCGCCTGTACCGTTCGCGAAAATTTGTTTTATGCAATCTAACTGAGCGTGTTTGCCAGCTGGCAACAAAAATTCACTCCCTCGCGTGATTGGTTGCCGCTTTATGCCGCTCTGCCACTCACATTTAATGGCGTTGTCTCTTTTTGCACTTCACACCACCCGCCTGTACTAAAAATCTGATCCAAAACGAGCTCTTAATATCCTCTAAAAGTGTTTAAATGTGGTCGCTCATAGTTAGGAGATAGAAAAAGATGTCAAAAAACAATGTAGGGTTGGAATTTTCGGTTGGGAAAACCGTGTGTTCCGTCTGTTTCTCCCTAGATCACCGATTACTGAATCTTTCCAAGTTGCCAACTGTAGCGATACTTTAAAATGATATCGGGATGTCCCCTCAGGATGAAACTAAAAAAACAGACGTAGTAATTCTACTGTATGCCGCAAGAGGGAAAATTTAGGGTAATGTTTCATTCTTTGGTCGCCAGACCAACATGGCGGCCGCGTTGGAGAGAGACTCAGTTGCCGAGCCATCGGTCGTTCTGGCGTTATCAATCGGGCACTAGTTGTGGTCTTCGATAGTTGATGTTATTGCTTCATTATTTATTGTATTTGTGGGTGACAATGTGGGTATTTAACGTTCATTTTTCGGCCGACCGCTAACTCCAACCTGAACGTGAAGCGTTAGGGTTAGCCGGCAACCGAAAATCTATATATTTAAAAATGAAAAGATCTTTGTGGTTTTGTTTGTGTGCATATTCTTTATGCATTCCTAAACCATTCATCCGAACACTATGAAATTTTGGGAATTTGTTCACTATATTCCCGAGACGGTCTATGCCAAATTTTTCTCTCCTACGATGATCAGATAGCAATCAGATCGCTATCGATCATCAGATCGCATCCACTGCTATCCCCAAACATTGACTTACCTGCAAGGCTTCTAGGCGTGCTCCCCCACGCACTCGGAGAAACCTTCAACCTTCTTCTCTCTTTTGTTCTTCTCACTGACGTCAGTTCAGAACCCCCTCCCCTCACAGATTTCATTTAACGCCACCAGAGAGCACATTTGCATGCGTCGCGGGAAAGCACGGAAAAGCGGCAAAGCGCCAAAGCAAGGGAACGCGGCAAAGCACGGGAAAGCGGCAAAGCACGGGAAAGCGGCAAAGCACGGGAAAGCGGCAAAGCACGGGAAAGCGGCAAAGCACGGGAAAGCGACAAAGCACGGGAAAGCAGGAAAGCGGGATAAAAAAATTCCCGGGAAAAAGGGAAAATTGTGTGCACGAGGTAGTGTGACCGAACCATTTAACCGGAAGCCGCAGCAAGGCGTGGCCCGGGTCAGCTAGTGAAAAATAAATTCAATTGTGCTTGAGAGGGTGCATCAACTTTGAATAAGATTCGACCACGTGATTTGTATCGCTTGCGATGGACACAATTTCATTGAACCATTTGCCCCAATCTTAAGCACAATTGAAATGTTTCAAGCAACTTAAAGCATGCTTAGTGTGTAACCTGGGTATTATGAGAAATGTGGCAGATGTTTGGGCGAAACTTCGTATAAAAAGTTTAACTTCAATAAACATCTAACCAGTGTTAGCTCAGTTGGTAGAGCACCGTTCTAATACCACCTATCACAAAGGTCGCTATTATAAGGTCATATAGTTCATTCGTTGAATACTTCTACACCTTGTAGTGACTTTGAAGTGAAACGCACCCGCTGCCTCTCTTTTCCCCCTAGGGATGAATCTTGCCATGGCGACGAGAAGTCGAGATTGATGATTGTTTGTCGGAGGGACAAATGGGGAACTGATAGACATGCATTCTTCCATTAGCGTCGAACCATGAACGTCAGAAATACGTGCCAGGGATATTCTATGAACCAATTAAAAAGATTCGCCGGAACCTGACTTTTATTTTCGGACTCGAAATCGACAACAAAAGCTGCTCGCCAAAAACGTTTTGAGCGATGCACCAACCAACATCTACTCACTTCTAAGACTGTCCACCGGGTACATACAGGGTAGTCCTACTTTGTTTCAAAAAATAAATCGTCATTGAGCAGCTATTTTCGTTCACCCTGAATAGAGGTTGAATGTCCAACGACTTGTGTCACCGCAAACTACATTAACATAAACGTATCTAAAATGCATGACGCCTGCACTCTCTGGAATTAGATTAATTATCGATCCATCTAGTTAGTTCCTCTATGCACACTTAAAAATGATATCTTAAAAATGACACATGTGTGGTCTCATTTTTCGATGAAATGTCGTTTAAGACA
>JAQGBY010007552.1:0-11618 GCA_034698785.1 Mycogona germanica | reverse complement strand
TCCCCCTACTTGTCTGATCTGCTGCTCACCAGGAGGACAGACTCCTATGGCACCGTTCGGAGCAACAGGAAAGACCTACCAGCTGGATTCAAAATTACCAAATTGAAACAGGGCGAGCTGGTGGCCTTCCAACGGGGCAAGGTGCTGGCCATCAAGTGGCGTGACAAAAAGGACACCCACCTACTTTCCACCGTCCATGACTGCACATTCCAGGAGGTGCAGGCCCAAGGAAAGGTGCTGGCCAAGCCCAAAGTTGTAGTGGCCTACAACCAGACAATGGGGGGCGTGGACAAGGATGACCAGTGCCTGACATTTTATGACAGCGTCTGGAAGAGGAGCCTGGTCTTCTACAAGAAGATCTTCCAGCACCTCATCGACCAGGCAATCTTCAACAGCTTTGTAATCCAAAAGCAGCTTGGTGGGCCGGCCAAAATGCTTTTTGGATTATCGTTTGCAACTTGTCAAATCGATCATCTTGACACTATAAAAGTGAAAGCCAGCAAGTTGTCAGGCCTGGTTGCCGGGCATCCAGCGAGTGTCCAGCACGTCTGGTGGAGCGACATTTCACCAAGAACATTCCTGCCAACGACTCCAAGGACTATCCCACCCGGACCTGTGCAGTTTGTAAGCGTCGGGACATTAGTCACAGCTATCGATGGTCGCAACCATTGATAGCGGCGACTATTGCCCCGCGCTTCCATCGCCGCCTTCTCTCCGTGCGCTCCTAGCGGTGAAAGTGAAAAAGTCGCCGCAAGTGGCGCAACAGTGACCCGAGCTGGCATCGGCAATTCCGGGCCGCGACTCGGGGTCACTCCTACCACGGTGACCGGCTGGGCTGGTCTAAAATATTTACCTTCTCTCACGAGAACTAGAACTTTCCGAGTAAGTTACGGATTCTGTAATGCCGTCTTCCGTGCTTGTAAGCCCGACAAAAGTATTGAATATTCTTCCGGACTCAACCACGACACCCTGTACGACAAATTGATAATTTTCTGGGTTCACGTTTCGAACTCTGCATTTTGGAGGCTGGAGAGTGCCGGACGATTGAGCCGTGTTATCGTTCGCTCGTTAGAGCCTGTGCCTTTATTTGGCGGCACTTCTCAGAAAAGAAAAATGAACAATCACATCATTTGTGGTTGCCCGGTTCGTCGCTCCGCACAAAAAACTACGATCAACACAACGTACGGAGCGGGGGACCGGTAGTCCACCTTTCCGTGAGGAATTGCATCGGAAATCGCCGATTGAACGTGTCTCCTAGTGCGGGCAACTTTCGTCTCATTCGTTCGTTCAGCTGACGATCAACATTCGGTCACGTAAGAGAACATTTTGATAAATAAACATTAGTAAAATTGCTGAAGCAAGTATTTTGTTAAAGTAGAATGTGGGGAGGAGTTGATTGAGTGTGCGATTGGCGGGGGTTGTATAAATTTGCTTTGAGATGATAAAGTAAATTTAAATCCTATTCTCTATAATTAAATTTCAAATTGATTTTTATCAAGGTGTGTTGCTTATTCATTAAAGTGATCAAAGTGAATTTTGTGAGTTTGGTTGGCAAGATGGCTGAATACATATAGGGACTCTTCCAGAGTTATTTTGTTGGATGCCAAAATAAATTGTGCAATCTAACAAGTTTGCAGGAGCAAAGTGGACAAGAAGGGAAAGAAGATCCGGAAGGAATTTGCGATTTTGGTGTCCATCCTGCAATGTGGGATTGTGCCTGGATCCGTGCTTCGAGGTCTACCATATGGCACTGCACTTCTAACCAGGTAGGAAGAGAATTTTGTCACCTTTCCGAATCACCAACTGTCACCTCTCTCCAACTTATAGTTCGAAAGTTATGATTTTTTTTACAACCGCGAATTAATTCAAAATCAATTGGCCGGTGGGGTGCGGGTATGAGAAAATCAATTGGCCGGTTAAAGGGTTAAAGGGATATCGAGCAATCAGTCTATGAAAACAATGACTGACAAAGTGGACCGGAATGGAAGCAGACTAGTTTACATGCCAAGAAATTAAACTAATGGATGGCGTGAAAAGTAACACAAGAATCATTGGAGCAGCCACCTCAAGGTGAAATCATATATATGGTCCCAGCTCCAACCCCACCCCACTCCCAATTCAAAATTGTAAATTAGACGGCAAAGAACAAAATGAATTGAGCACATTAAAACTGACCAATTTATTCAGAACAGGGGCAAAGATCATTTTTAAAATGAGCCCATAAACTAAATATTCAAAAATGAAAACCTATCAATGCACAGGTTGGGGTCAGCTGACCGAAATAAAAACCATATAAATTGGCTTCTGAAAAGCAAAAAATAATCATTCTCATTTTTCCTGTCAAGCTGGCTGGGGTCTGCTAGGGTCTCTAGATCATCCCCAGTATTCCAGTGATGGTAGTGCCACTGACTGCTGACCAGATTTCTTCTAAGCTGATGGCTGATGAATGCTAATAACTGCTGTAAGATGATTGATGAATGCTGATGACTGCTGATAAATGCTGATGACTGCTGATAAATGCTGATGACTGCTGATAAATGCTGAAGAATGTTGATGACTGCTGATGAATGCTGATAATGACTGTTTCTGATTGCTGTAGATGGGATATGCTGAACTGATGTTGGGTGATATAATGAGCTAACTGGTTGATGGGCTGAATTGTAATCTTGATTACTGAAATCTGAATATAAGCACTTCAGAGATTCCTATTGGTTTTGAAGAATATTTTTAAGATTGTGCAAAAAATAATTGAACCCTACTGAATAAAATGCCTGGCTGTAAAGAACCTAACCAAAATAATCTCTGAGTGTGTTGCATTGGTTTTGTTTATTGCTGTTAATTAGTGAGTAATTGCTCTCTAGAAGAATAAGAACTTGAACAGGGCAGCTTGCCACATCCAGTGGTTGATAGCTTACAGTCCTGTATCAGGACACATATCCAATGTTGCCATGAGGGTGAGGGATGATGCTGGCACAGATTTCTATGCCCAGTTGGGGAACGGTGACAGGGTAGCTGTTCAAGGATGATTTAATTGCAATGAGGACCCCACCACCTCGGGTGGGTCTGTTTTGACATGACAGTGTAGTGGGGAGGGAAGATGTGGTTGGAATCTCCTTCTTCGAGCCATGTTTCAGATCCATTGACCAGATCAGGGTCCTCTTCCGTGAGAAACAGTTGAAAAGAGACAGATTTGTTGCAGGGTTTTATTTTTTTAAACCCCTCTCAGTGCTTAGGCACTATATGAGAGGCACATTAGTACACCAGTACCCTGAGCCAAAACCCGTGCCGGGAATCAAACCCGGGACCACCAAACCACAATCAGTCACTAAAATTTTAGTGAGCAGGGTTGACGAGTCAGTTGGAGGGTGTCAGGGTATGACACCCTGTACGGCAAGTTAGGCGGTGAGCGAGACAGAAGCGTGGCAGTGAGAAGCGTGCCGACGGGAGGCACGTGACCAAGAGAGCAGAAAGAGAGCGAAGAGGAAACGCCGATCGGGAGCGGAAAGAGAGCGGATAGAGGAGTGTTGAGATGGGATGGACAAAAGCTATGGAGAGAAGAAAAGAGTGGATGGAGCGGGAGCGGAGCGGAAAAGAGAGGAGAGAACAGAGAAGACGACGGAAAGATGGCGGATTAGCAAGACGTGTTTTTGAATGTTTTGTTGTGATACGCAAGAGCTTTGTTGTTGTAAAGTTTAACGTGTAAGCCTGAAAAAGTGTACATGTACCCGTTTGTTAGTGCCGTGCTATAAAATAAACCAGTTTGTTAAGGTTTAATCGGTTTGTGTCCAGTTTTTGGCGTGTGTTCTTATTGCCATCAAGAAGTTCCCTGACAACAACACTCTTTTGGTAGCAGTAGCATGGTTTGGCAACGGCATCAAAGAAAAAATTTTTCTATACGCTTTGGACTCAGTGAAACTTTGGTGAAACATTACAGTTTGGAATAGCAGTGTGTCGGAAAGATTCTTTGTGACGTTTATCTTAAACATTGACAGTGCGCGCGTGCGACCGGAGACGGCTATCACAAGACACGCGAAAGTGCAAATTTGTTTCATTTCGTGAATAGTGCATTGCGAACACCTGTGTGACTTTCGTGTTGTATTACTTAAATAGTTCTTGGACAATTTTTTACGTTGTGTGTTGTAAACGCAAAAAAAACGAACTTAATGACACTGACGCAAAAACTTTAAGACGTTCGCAGTCAAGAAACAGCATCATGGCCACATCAGGTCCCAACGACGACACTGAGCTCACGTCCATGGTCACCATGGCAACTGCCAAAGGAGCAATGGGAGAAGTGAAAGTTGCCGATTACGGTCAACAGGCGGCATTGGCAGCCACAACTCGTTGGTTCATCCACAACGAGCCAGCAAAGGAAAGACCCAAGGAAAAACGACTTGTAGAGATGACACAGCATCCCTTGCCAGCGCCACCTTCCGGGACCACCAGCACACAGTCAATGCCTTCGTCCACTACAGTAGCGCCAACCCCAGACATGACGGAAACTAGTAATTTGTTGAAAGCGATGCTAACGTCATTTGGAGACATGTCAAAATTGTTTGCTCCGTTTGCCGCCCATGCCACGCAGCTCACCAATCCTACAACCTTTCAGACGGGCAGTACCGTGTTGGTCGCTACAACAGGTATACCCAGCAGTTCGACTGCACAGACACCCAACCCTGGTACTACACTGGTCCAGCAGCCTTTGGTTGGACCATCCGCCCACGCGGCCGGCAATTTGGCGCCACCTGCTCCCACACAACAGCCACCAAGTACATCTGGAGTTTCAGCCTTGGTGGCGCCCAGTCACGCGCTGATGCAGGCCGCGACCGGCGGCGGGGGACGGAACACGCCGGCGCCACCACTGTTTGCCGGAAAAGAAACGGAGGATGTACATCGTTGGGTGTCACGCATCGTTTTGTTGTCAACAGTGGAGTCATGGCCCGCCGGCAGCATCCCCACACATTCCAGACTATATTTGACAGCTGATGCAGACATCTGGGCAGAGGATTTTTTGACACAGCATCCACAGTCCGCTTGGGTGGAATTTGCGGAGGCGATTGTGCAACGATTTGCACTGGGTGTGTCCGTCCAAGAAATGGCAGAGATGCAGTAGGCTACAGCCAAGCAGTCAAAGGAGGAATCACCCAACGACTATGTACGAAGAATGGCGATGTACGTGGCCAAACTGGGCAGACCGGTCTCTGTCGGGCAGCAAACACGGGTTATTTCAGTCGGGTTTCTTACGGCCATGTTCAGGGAGACATTGGTGGCTATGACCTTCCCAGACATGCATGCTTTCCGCACGGCGGTAGCTAACATGTATTCAGCCACACTGCTACGCACACCTTTGGACAACCCCACACCCAAGATGCTCTATTATGATGCGCCGTCACAGCCACAGTGGCCCAGGATCCAAAAAGCAGTGGCGCCATACCAAGCACCAAGCCAGGGACAACGCCCACCACGCTATAACTGGTCAGGCCCCAGCTTCCCGGGAGTGGCCAACCTGCGGTGGACCGCTTCAGGGGATCCGATCTGCTATACCTGCGGCCAGACAGGCCATGTCAGCCGAGCCTGTCCCACCAAATATTCACAGGCGGAAAACTAGTAGAAGCGGCAGTATCGGTGGTACTCGCCGTTTGTTTAGGAATTACCACCGAACCTTCCCCTCAACCGTTGTTCATTTTACCGGCAGCTGTCAACGATTGGGCCACAACTGCTGTAATTGACACTGGAGCTAACCATTCGTTGGTGTTGGCGTCAGCATTTCCCAATTAAAAAACTTTTGCACGCACTATCGGTCCAGCATCATACATGATGGCAGACGGTTCACCATCTGTAGGGGTTGCTTGGTGGGCGGCACTCACAACGCATTTCGTGCGTTGGAAACACCAGAGCCGTGATGGCGTTAGTGGTGCCACGGTTGGCCTTTCCGTTATTACTCGGTTTAGATTGGCTGACAAAAGAACAGTCCTATTTTGCTTTGGCACCCAACAAGATGATTTTATCTACAGCACCTATTATGTCATTGGATGATCCCACGCCGCATTTAAAGTCAAGACAGAATGACATGCCACCAATTATTCTCACGTTGAAAGATGAAATCCAAGGTTTGAAGTCTGCAAATAATCCCAAATTAATGGTTGCTCGTATGATTAAACCGAAAAGTGCTTACCGAGTTCCTACCGACCCCACTCCCGGATCGACCCACGGACCCCCTCCTGCTGTGACTGTATTGACTCTTACGGACCCCACCCTTGCACCAGTCACCGATCCAGCCACACCCCCACACCCGCGCTTGGTAGACCGAACAGAACCGAACCGAACCGAGTTTACCCGAACCGAAATGAACAATGGATCATACAGAGTGTGTAACTCTGAGGTGGCCGTTTGCGGCGCCCTCTCCCTCACCGAACCCTCGGCCACCGATCCTTTAACAGAGCAACATTTAAAAACGGATTCAAGCAGAGATATACAACAATTGGATTTTGAGATAGACATGGACACACCACAAGGGACGACATATATTCACATCTCGGGCAAGGATAATGGTGGTTTCAACACAAAACAGGTGTTCCCAAACACTGTCAGACGGTTCATAAAATGCACAAGTTATCTTCACGCAGCATGGGTGTTCCAGGTGGTGGTGGCAGCACATGCGGGTGGTCTTCCACCGTCAACAACACCCATGGAGACTTTGTTCCATGACTTTGATGGTTGTCCAGTCACAGATCAAACATTATCGGTTGAAAAGTTACAAAGATTGCGGGTGGTGTTGGAACACAGACTGGCTGCATTCTCAAAAAATGAAGACGATTTAGGAAGGTGTGATACGGTCCAGCACAAAATTTCGTTACATACTCACACCATTACGCAGACACCCTATTCCTTTGTCATGGGCCAAAAGACAATATGTGTCCAAAGAGGTGTCTAGATTATTGAAACTAGATGTCATCGAGCCATCAACGAGTCCATGGTCCTCAACCGTCGTGCTAGTGACCAAGCCTAATGGTTCCACCCGTCTATGTTCAGACTTTCGGTCCCTTAATGCTGCCTCGCACTTTGTTGTTTACCCTTTACCACGCATAGATGATGCTTTAACATGCTTGGCGGAGGCGCAGCTGTTTTCGGCTATCGACCTCAGAAGCGGGTACTGGCAAATTGCGATGAAACCAGAGCACAGGCCACTGACGGCTTTCACCACCTTGGACGGGCACTGGCAGTACAAGCACATGCCATTCGGCCTTTGTAATGTGGCGGCCACCTTCCAAGCACTCATGGATCAACTTTTGGGCTCTTTAAAATGGAAATGCTGCTTTGCATACTTAGATGACGTCATAATCTACTCTGCAACATTTGAGGAACATTTAACACACATAGCCACGGTGTTGGACATTTTACAAAAAGCAGGTTTAAAGTGCAACCCTAGGAAGTGTTATTTCGCGGTGCCCGTTCTGCCAGTCTTGGGCTTCGTTGTATCGCACGATGGTTTGTCACCCAATCCTGCTCAAGTGGCCGCGGTGGCAGCGATGCCAGCTCCGAGAACACGACGACAGGTGCGCTCCTTCCTCTGTTTGGCAGGGTATTATAGACGTTTTATCCCTAAGTTTGCGGACAGAGCTCGCCCTTTAACTCAATTGGTCAAGTCAGAAGGCACGTTCAAATGGAATGACACACATAAATCCGCTTGGGAAGACCTTCGAGATGCGCTGTCCAGGCCACCTCTGTTAGCGCATTTTGACCACAAGTTACCAATTGAGCTCCACACGGATGCAAGCGGTTACGGTATCGGCGCGGTCCTCACACAAAAGACAAGCAAAGGGGAACAACCGGTAATATTCTTGAGCCGTACGCTGTCCGAGGTGGAGCAGCGATATTCGAAGCCAGAACGAGAGTGTCATACGCTTGGTGGGCCATACGTCAGCTGCGTCCATTTCTATTTGGTGCCGAATTCATGGTACTCAGTGACCATCATGCACTACAATGGTTACACCAAGCCAAGGACCCCCACGGACGTTTAGGCAGATGGGCGCTGGACCTACAGGGGTACACTTTCACCGTGCGACACAGAGCGGGCAAGTTGAATATGGATGCAGATGCGCTGTCCCGATGTCCTATAGCAACAGCGGTACAAACAATGTCGACAGAAGAGGCGCAACAGCAATGGCAATGGACGGCAACGCGGATAGCTAAGTTAAAAGCCGACCCTATGACAGTTCCGAATTTTACCTTGTGTGAAGGTTTACTCTGCCGGACGCATACGGATGGAAGAGCGCCGACAGTGGTGGTACCCCCTTGCCTTCGGCAGGCGATATTGGAGCTGACACATGATGAACCACTGGCTGGACACGCAGGCTACAAAAAGGTGTGGGCGGTGTTGCGGCAGCGAGTCTGGTGGCCGCAGGCTAGACTCCAAACAAAACAATTTATAGATTCCTGCATCGGCTGTCTCCAACGAAAAGGCTCAGTCCCTCCCAGAGCTAAATTGTGCTCCCTGCCCATCCCAGAGACACCCTTCCAAACGATTGGTGTAGATGCCATCGGTCCACTATGCCACGCGATATGGAGAAGCTTGTGCGTACCCATCCTTGGACGCAGCGGCAGCAATGCAGTTCTTTAGTTTCGTGGTCACACGCCACGGTGTGCCAGCTCAAGTGGTCACTGACCAGGGTTCAAATTTTGTGGCACGAGCGACCACGGCGTGGTTAAAGACTTTGGGTATTCGTCACCTGCATTCGTAGGCGCGGTCACCGCAGACCAATGGACTGACCGAGTGTCTGAACAAAATGATCAAGGAACGTTTATCACTGTTCGTTCGACCCGACCATCGGGATTGGGACGACCACGTCGATGGGGTAGTATTTTCATACAATACCACGCCTCAGTCCAGCGCCGAAGAATCCCCATTTTTCCTTTTATTCGGTCGTGACCCCATCTTGCCCATCGACAGACTTCTACCTTCTCTGTTCGGACGGCGGGTTCCGTTTCGCCAGCCACGTCAGCTTATAGCAATCAACAAAATATGCGCAGTCCAACGCTATGATGCATCTAGATGACCGCTTCACAGCACCAGTTTCACACCGGGAGACATTGTGTTTCTGAAACACAGTAGACAAAGCAAGGACGGTCTTACAAGTAAACTTCTCACCAAGTATGATGGACCGTACATTGTGAATGCGAGACGTGGAGAATTAAACTATGAGATACAATTACTCCACCCCCGACCTGGCAGAGCTGTCAACCATGCGACGGTCCATGTGCGCAATTTAAAAAAGGGGGCCCTGCGGAACGCGTACACAGAGGACGATCACATGCGCATCGCGGCACCACCTCCACCTACCACGCAGGTAGCCTGTATATACACCATACAACGATATCACGATCTCCGGGCAGTTATTTCTCCACACATCGGTTTCAAGATATGGCACCGTACACGGCGTTTTTCTCCTGTTTGGCCTGACCGACCGGCCACTTTTTTGTGCGTGCAGTGGCCAGAGGCACGCCCACGTAAACAACCTGTGTCACTCAAATGCCAGATCGATAGTACAGCGCACCACCCGACTTATGTATCTATTTCATTCCATCGCAAAGCCCGTGGATGGTGCTTCATCGGGAAGGGGGGTTGTCAGGGTATGACACCCTGTACGGCAAGTTAGGCGGTGAGCGAGACAGAAGCGTGGCAGTGAGAAGCGTGCCGACGGGAGGCACGTGACCAAGAGAGCAGAAAGAGAGCGAAGAGGAAACGCCGATCGGGAGCGGAAAGAGAGCGGATAGAGGAGTGTTGAGATGGGATGGACAAAAGCTATGGAGAGAAGAAAAGAGTGGATGGAGCGGGAGCGGAGCGGAAAAGAGAGGAGAGAACAGACAAGACGACGGAAAGATGGCGGATTAGCAAGACGTGTTTTTGAATGTTTTGTTGTGATATGCAAGAGCTTTGTTGTTGTAAAGTTTAACGTGTAAGCCTGAAAAATTGTACATGTACGCGTTTGTTAGTGCCGTGCTATAAAATAAACCAGTTTGTTTAGGTTTAATCAGTTTGTGTCCAGTTTTTGGCGTGTGTTCTTAGTGCCATCAAGAAGTTCCCTGACAAGGGAGAGCTAACAGTGAGAGGGGAGGCAGGTGTCTGGGTGGGGGCAAGCAGATGGTGGGAGGGGGAGGCAGGAGTAACTGGCAATGAGTTAGTGAGGGGGTGCTGGTCAGAAAAGACAGCCATATCGGGTTAGGGTGAGGCTGGGGGGTAAGGTTAAGGGAAAAGGAGGAATGGAGGGGTGATGTTGGTCCTACCACTGGATTTGCTCCTCTTGATGGTTTGTGATGAATTCAGCTGTTTCAATGAAATACAATTAGACTGATATTTGTATAATCAGGTTAATTTAATACCTCTTAACTTATTTATTCTAGTTCGACCACCTTGAAAATATTTTTGACAATACCAAGTTAGTTACTTTAAAAGAATTTTCTTTTACTGGCGAGATCTCCTCAGAAACACTGTAACAACATTATTCTGCAAAGTTATCTTCCTGACCATAATTAGATTCCTGTTTAAATGCACAGGTTCAAATAGAATGTTTTGGGGAGCAACCCCAGCTTACGAATTAATGAATGAATTTCATATCTTCATTGAGATCATCCACTTATGTTGCTTTGTCGCTTCGTCGATTCCGCTCACTCTTTCGGCTAAGAAGACAGACGACCGGCACTGCTATCCGTGTGTTGATTCACTATCTCACGGATCCAGCACCAGACAACCGAAAACACTGACGTTGAAACTGGGGCGTAGTGTGGAAGCAGGCAGATATTGTTGGTCCAAAGTTCCTTTCCAGCTGCTCTCATAATCGAACGTCCAAATGTACATATTCTGGTATTTGGTTTACACGAGACAGACTTTCGAGACGTTCGCTGAAAGCAACTTCAAAGCATACAGGGTGCGATTTATTTCTATGTCACGAGACAATTTCTTCTGGGTTGACCAGCCCAGCTGGTCTCTGAGGCCGATCACGGCGCGGTCACAGTGGCCCCCCAGGCGGCCAAATCTTTGTATTCGCCACTGGGGGCGCACAGAAGAAGGTGACCATGGAAGCGCAGGGCTATAGTTGCCACTATCGAATTTGACCTGGGAACATACTGTAACGAACTGTAACGACCTGGGAACTAGAAATAGCTCCTCCCAGGAACACCACTTTCACCCAGAAAGGGGCACTTACTTAAAACCAAGGAGAGAACACAAAAGAAAACACTAGAGCCAAGACACAGTAAAAATTATAGGTTTTATTCTAGACCTATAAACTTAAACCAATAAAACGCTCACGCGCGCAAACTTCAAGCGCACACTAACAAATAAACACTACAACTGAAGAAAACACAACAAGCAACACTGCTGCAGACAGTGACACTATATAAAGCCTTGCACTTGCTCAGCTAGCGCACAACAGTTCACTCAAAAGTTCAAGCAGGTGCACCACCAAGTCCATGCACAGAAACAAAAAACAGCTGTCAGCTTGTAGCAAAACCTGGCAAAAAAGGCACAGTCAATTCAAAACAAAAAACAAACTGAAGCAGCACCCCACCGGTAGGGCACTGAGCTGAGAACTCCAGCAACAGAGGAGCAGCCACTCCAA
>JAQGBY010007551.1:0-11618 GCA_034698785.1 Mycogona germanica | reverse complement strand
AGCTCAGATACAACTGGTCGTTCGACCCCCGCCATAAGCCCCTCTCTTGGGGGCTGCTTGTGGGTACATATTGTAATTGTAATTGTTTCGCAGCACTCTGTACGGAAAGACGAGTATGACAATTGGAATTTTGGTTCAAATTAGAACTCCGAGATCGAATCATTGTCTGTTTGTCGTATTAATTGTAAGATTAAGACCATCCGCACATTGTGGCATTCTTACGGCGCATCTTTCGAACGTTTGTCACGTTTGTCATTCTGGAAATTTTAACCTTAAATATGTGATTGGGGTCGGCTTTACAATTTATTTAAACGCCTAGGCATCGCTCAAATGTACACACATTAGCGGTGAACATTTCTGGCTGCGGGTCACAGGGTCACTGATGCGAATCCGCGTCACACGCAGATGAGGTTAGGGGTGGCTCAGAGGTAGTTTCTCATTAAAAAAAAAATTAAATATGTGCTGCTCCATGTTTTCTCGGCCGAAGTAAATAACCGTTCGCTCATTAATATTTATCGCGCTAGGATCGCCCGAAATATCTGGTCATTCTCCGAAGCGAGATTGGGACAAAAGACGGTCGTCATTTCTCCTTTGACAAAAGTATAAATTAATTCTGCTACGTTTTGTGTGCAGCTGACACGGCTGCAATAACAACAGCTGACGCTGGCAGCGCTATTGTTCTAAGAACTGGACCTTAGAGCGAGATGGAGATGAGCCCAGTTTATTCCCGGGACTATAGCTCGCGGAACAATTATAATCTCAGTTCATACGGTGAGACGCAATAATCGATAAGGATTTTACTACAGCCTGTGTGGATGATTGCGTTCCTAGAAATTTGGCAAGTGACATGCTGACAGAGCATACTGGGCGAGCAAGCGAAAAAGAAATATATTGCAATTGAGTTATTGTTTCATGTTCGGCAATGGATTGGATATATTATTCCTCGTATACATGAACCTGTATACCGGTGAAGTAATTACATCTGTTGCATGCTATAAACGTGTTTAATTCTTATAAATCGTACGATTCCCATCAACATCAATGATGCTGCAAAATCTCACTGCATTTGAGGCATTTCACATTATTAAAGTATTATACAGAATTCTAAGTTTCAATCTGTCCGTTCAGGAGTTAACTTTCGAACGGCTTGACGAAATTGAATAAAGTTTGAGCTGTAGTGAGTTATTCAAATTTGTTGTCGAGCGCAAGTTATTTCAGAACTCAATTCTGAGTATTTCTCGAGAAATCAGCCACTTAAAGAAAGCCAGAAAATTCAAATATGGCGTCTCCACTTCTCCAAAATGGCGCTGTCGCTATCACGTGCTGTCAATGCTGCCAGTCATATTTCCATACTTATAGGGTATTTGTACCTAATATTAAAAAAATTCGGAATAAAATGTTTTTGTGTTTTAAACAGATTGGATATTTAAATTGTAAAGCGTTTGAAAAAACTATAAAATAATAAAACTCTAGTGTTTTTACGGCATTGCCCATGACACGTTAGGGAATGAGCTTTTTAAATATTTCAAAAACATTTCTCTGACATGGTGGGGGCTTTTGAGCGAAGCCGGGTAATTTATATAGTTAAATTATAATATGAAAATGAATTCCGATTTCCAAATGTTAAACAAGATGTATCTACAACTCTGTCCAATGCAACTGCAAAGTCTGGAGCACATTGTAGGTTCCTGATTCACTTTCCTTTCTTGTCTACGTTTAATGGAAGATGAATATAGAAGCGCTCGGCAACTTATGTATTAATGCTTACTGTATTTTTTTAAGGTTGTCTACAAATGCTACAGAAACAATGAAATGTTGTGTCTGCACACGCTCCAGTGCAAAAAACATAACAAGACACACATACTAGTATAACCAACAAATATAACTTGGAAATGTTTGGCGTCGAGAGTGCTTCGATAGTTGCAAGTTCCCAGAAACTTTATTATGGCTTCAGTCGTTGTTGTTGGATAATAAAACTTCTCGGAATGACAAGAGAGGGGTCTCGTGCTGAGCAGTAATGATCCGTTAAACAATTGGTCATTATTGCTAAAAACGCACTGAGAGTGTATGTACACTGGTAGAAAATCGAGATTCATGTTCTTGTTCAGCCCCTAAATTGGAAGTGCATTTGTTGTTAAATCTGATGAATGTGAATCTCAGGAAATGAGAGTTGGGAAAACAATTCTGAGAATCGTTTATTAATGGTGTTCGAAGGTGACTCAATGTATAGGAAAGATAAAATCATAATTGGAGATGAGCATTTTTTTGATCTTGAAGGTGACGGTGTTGAAGTAAACTTGCTAAATAACAGCGTCCATTTTCTGAGATTTCACCTAAGACGCTTTCAGTTTAATTGATCTCGACTATCTCTTAAGAATTTGAACCCATCGTTTTGTGGTTGAAATATTGCTTTCACGCTTATTTATGGCTCATTGCCGCAAGCAAATAATTAGCCTTGCAAAATTCGTGCGTCACAAAAAAAGAAGACTACCACAATGTATCATTGTAACAGCTCTTATCTAGTGTACAAAAGAAGAAGAAAATGCTTCGCTAACGACTAATGTATTCCTTCGTGCACGGCTAATGTATCGTAGCCTTATTATTAAGCAATTATATAGATCTACATCCGCCTAGGGGTGTTTTTGAAATATTGCTTTTTCCTGCGATCTCCACATTTTTCTATCTCCTTACTCACGCACACGAACACTTTGTTCGTCGATGCTCGGCCATTGGGACGGGCCTGGGACTGGTACATGAATACTGAATATATTGAATTAGCGATTAAGCAACGAAATATGAATCACGGAATATAAAATGTCCCCCATTACACGAAAGCTCGCTGCAAAGATCGATGAAAGATTGGACATTAAAAAGTTTACGACCGCAGCTCATACATGAGCAATCCTTTTTAAATAATCACAATATTTATGAGAGAGCAGTTGCCGCTGTCTATCATCGAATTAAAAATTGAGCTAGTACAATAAATAATAGGATTAGAAAATTAAATTCACTATACAAGTTTATAGAATATTTTAAAATATACAACGAGTTTTTATATACCTGTACAGGCAGGGAAAAATACAGGGATGTCTGGAATAACAATTATTATTACAGTAACAATATCTGTATTTTAAGTATTTTGTTCAGGTTGACGAAAAAATATTTAACGAAAAAAAATACTACACTCAAGCATTCTCTTAACAAATGTTACCATATATTTTCATTGGTTAATCTTAATCTCGGTCAGTCAGTATTAAAATGTTTAACGAGAATGATTCTACTAATATTTTTCTCAGGTATATCTATACATGACATAATTTTTTAATGCTGTGCTACTATGGGATAAACTCTGTCCAGATCACATAAATTAGACACGAGGTACTCCAAATCTTATGTCTTATATGACTGTTTGCGTCGTATTTCTTCTTTCAATCGATCATCTATAAAAGTGGTCCTCGGAACGGTGAGTCGCAGACAGAACACGTCCTCGAGAAATCATTCCCGCAGTTTGCACACGTCTTTGCACTAACAGAAATGAACCAATTGGATACTGATAACAATTTAGCTTCGAGTTTGATCGAGAGTGGGAACGTGCGCACTTCGTTTTCCAAAATTTGTCCTCACAAAACATACCGAGATCCGTTTTTCGACACAGTTTCGCCCTGAGCAGCGGTACAAAACATTAACCCCCCTCCCCCATCCTTCCCTTTCGAACATGAAATCAGAACACTCCCTTGAGATTTTGACGACAGAAAAAATCTGGATATTTTTTTTAAAGAAACTACAAGCTTTTTTCTAAGTCTCTTGGGATATACAGCGTATGTATTTCATTTGAAGGAATTCTCATTGGTGTTTATTTATTTTATTTAATGCATCTATCTAGTTGCTTCCGTTCTTGCGTATTTATTTTATGATCTTGAAATCTGGCATTAGAAGTAAGTCATTAATGCAATTATTTTCTAAACAACATTTTAAAGAATTTTATTATTTTATGATAGATTCAAGTCCAACTTTGTAATGTCCAATGGTAGAGTCCCTTTTTGAAGTGTTCGCCCTGGACAACTGTCCTAATCTCCCTCACACCCAAGATACCAACCACTCTAGAACGCGCTTCGCATTTGAATAGAGAATCTTGAGCATGGGTGCGCGAAAAGTGCATCACGTTTTTGATCACGTCACAGAGCCGCACTGTCGCGAACAATCTTACGAAATCGGGCGCGCACAACCGAGCAACAGGGAGTCCGAAATACCGCCCAAATTATATATCTCGTTCAGTCACCGGAATAGAGAAGTGAAACGCCAGTGTGCGCCCCGCCTAATGGCAACCTCCGAGTTCCCGATCACCTTTCACCCGAATCGAGCGTCTCGCTTTCTCCGCTCATTTCATTCTCAAAGAGTAGCCATTAGGACACCATAAATGTCAACGCCAACCCGATTTCAACCAACTCACATTGCCACTTGCTAGGCTTGTCACGTACTACGTCTACGGGGTGACGGTTACTCCTCATTGCACCAGTCTACGGATTCCACACGCTGTCGTGAACACGAGTGGTGTGGGGTATCATGTCAATTTTTTTTACAGTCGCCAAACTAGAAATCGATAGTAAAACTAAAAATATGCCTGTAGTGTGGGAGTGGGACTGTCTATCCTGTCTTGATTTTCCCTTCCTAATACATACATTCATGCTTTTAAATTATTAAATTCAAGTATTGCGTTTTGTGATATTTT
Source organism: Mycogona germanica (assembly GCA_034698785.1). Classification (NCBI taxonomy): domain Eukaryota; kingdom Metazoa; phylum Arthropoda; class Diplopoda; order Chordeumatida; family Chordeumatidae; genus Mycogona; species Mycogona germanica. The sequence goes on along the minus strand of JAQGBY010007551.1, from coordinate 6,889 downwards.
TTAGTCTTTGCTGTGCACCTGCACTATTCGAGAAGCACATCATCACCAGTGCCCCAAGTATGGAATAAGAAAAGCCTTGACTTAGGTGACATTTTCTTTAAATAGTTTAGCATGCCAAGATTGCATTTTTGCCATAACTCAAAAAGAGTTTCCAAGTTGTGAGATTATGGAGGTAATTTCATTTTGTGTATATTAAACAGACTCAACAATTATTTTAGCTTTTTCTAATGCGCGATTCAGGTTTACAAAAAAGTCAAAACACCTAGAACAATTTTGGGGGCACCATGTACACTCTTCCCTAACCGAGAAGCACGATCTTGAACAGCTGCTCCCGGAAATGGCAATCACTACAAGCACGCATGCGCGTAGGCGAAGCTAACGTTCTCCTCGTGATCGTGTTCCTTTTATGGCATAGCGAATCATCGTTAATTGAGTTTCATATTCGGGCACAATGCTGTCAAATTCATATAAATTCGCTATTGGCCTTGACTACGGAAATCCGCAATTATCAAAGCAATATTTATTTGAAAAGTTTTAATGATCTGCGATCGGCTTCTAATGATAAATCCATAGGTTTGCTCATTCAAGTCACACCACTAAATCTAACTACTAACTAGTCCATTAAAATTTCCATTCAGGATGTAATAAGATTGGAATATATATCCAACCGCATGCTGATTTTATCGATCAAGCTTGACTAGTTCAGAATTTATAATGAATATAAAATAATAAATTGCAGTATGTTCAACTTTGGTGAAGGTTGTCCAACGTTTTGATATGACGATACAGAGATGCCATAGAAATAGACACATAGCAATTGCCAACGTTAAAAATCCCTCCCACTAAGCGCGGTTTCTAAGACTCCTGTAGAGCAGATCGGTCTCTCAGGTTCGAAATTCACAATCTGACACTCTCCTCGGGTCGCGATGTGGTTGTCATGGCAACGGATTTATTCACCTGTCAGAGTACTATAGTATATACTGACCTCGGTGTTCTCCTGCAGCAGGAGCACGGCGGATCGCTCGCATTTGAGCAGCTTCTGGGCACGTTGCATTATCTTGAGAACCACCTTTGCCAGTGATGTCTGCTCTTCGAACAAATCGTGGACGACTTCCAGCAGACTCTGTAAAAACAGGCGACAACGTAGAACATGAATTGACCTTTCCGTGACTACGTAAAGAGCATGTCACTTGAAATGTCGTCTGGTCAAATGGGTCAAACGTGTGAAAAGCGCTTGCGATAATTTTCCTGCCAAATAGGTCAGCAAAATGTCAATCTAACACCAACAACACCATGCTCTTTCTCTAATCCTGTCTGGCGACAGAATCTCATTTAAACACCAAAATCTAAGTCTAGACAGTCATTTTTATTCATTAAGATGTTGGAATTGCAGGACTACAATTTGAAACTCGGCAACGAAGATCGTTTACACGTAAAATCGAACATATCTTCTCGAAGATAAATTAAGAAAATGAAAATATCTTCGAGAAGATATGTTAAATTTTACGTTTAAATTATCTTCGTTGCCGAGCTTCAAATTGTAGTCCTGCAATTCCACCATCTTAGTAAATAAAAATGACTGTCTAGACTTAGATTTTGATGTTTAAATGAGATTCTGTCATTTGTCATGAGATTTGAAGTCATTTTTATGTTTATTAAACTTCATATTGTTGTTTTTCGAATATAAGATTTTAACTAAAAAATTCCCTAATGGTACGTTCGTATTTTATTTCAAAGATAATTTTAAAGAGTTTCACCTGAATCAGTATAACAAATTTTAAAATTTTAATTATAAGATTTGTTGAAATTTTAGATTACGGTGTCTCTTTAGGAAAACAAAGGCATCGTGATCTGAATTTGTTCCACCACAATAGAAATTGACGCCTTCATTTGCGATTCATATTCCGCAGCATTTCCAGACATCGATTGCAAGCTACGAGAAGAAAATCACTACATACAGTTTTGTAAGGATGTCAAATAGGGTGAGCCGTTGCTTAACCAGAGACGATCGCAGACTTAAGCTGCCGGTTACCGTTAAAATCTACAAAGAGGAGTGCAGTTTAATATTGATAAATCAGGTGGCAGTATGAGGGGTGACAAAAGGCAAATGGATTTGCTTTGTTCCTCTGTACATACACGGCGATGCATTATCTGGTGTTTAGGAATGTATGCGGGCTTCCATGTATCCTTTATGGACTGGCTTTCTTCAAGCGCAATCCATATTGTATGGACCTGTATGTGTGTGTACTACGCCCTATAGAGAAAAGGTTGCTCTGACTCGATTCGCTCGTTTAAAATTAATGGCTTTCCAGCGGTATTGTCAATGAACTGCCAACAATCATCCAGCGTTTGTGAATGATTTACAAGGGGCATGATTGATTGCCGCATTCCGAAAACAAATAACAGGAGTGATTCGCATTTATAAAGGGAATTTGGGCTTATATAATACATGAAAAACGCATATCTTCATGAGATGGGATTTAGCCTAATGCACCGTCTTTATTTTCATTATCGATTAATTGGCTACGCAAGCCCAAATAGTAATACCATAATATATTTCTGATTCGACATAGTTTATAAACTGTTCCATGTGCCTAACCTGGATAATCAAAATGCTCTCATTGCTAAAATTAAGTTTCGGTTTTTAATTCGGTTATTCAAAGCAACGAAACAAGTCATTTTAATGAAAATCTGCAATAAAGCATTTCACGAGTAATAATTTGAATGTCTTCTATTCATAATCGAAAATTATTCTTTTTTCGAAATATTGCGCAGTTTGAGCCGGGTCTGAGAAGGTTACACCGGTAATTTGTTTAGCTAAGTGCGTATCAGCACAAAATACTCTTTTGTATACCTGTAAAAAAAAGGATATCTATAGCTAGACATGTTCGAGTATATTCGCTTGGTGTCATTTTTAAAATGGCCAGTAAAGTATTCGAAGCTGATATCCATCACATCTCGAAATCTTATTAGAATATCTTTCCCCAATGATCAAAAACTTGATCTGTAACACCAAAACATAAAAATACACATTAAACAGTCACTTCCGGTTACGATAACAGGAAGCTGACGTTTTCCCCAGCCTGCAAACTTTTAAAGTAGGCCGGTAACCGGGTTCTGTTTGCTGCGAGCTGCACTATTTGCCGGAAACGCCAACGACTTCCTGAGTCTACAGGGGTGCATCCCTCGAGTATTGTCGAACACGCATTCACTTATTCTCGCTTAATTACTCTGGTGTATATACACACACACACATTTCAGCGAGGTCGCTCTCAAATAGGGAAAGGCTTCTGGTCTTGACTCGAGCAAGGAACGCCAAGACGTCGAGCGTAAAATTTCTGCCAAGATCTGATAGCGGTAATGCAAATGTGTAGCTGGATTAGATCCCAATGTGTCCCCAGGTTGAACATAACTATTTTCCGCGAGATGCATATTCATGGGGACACGTATTTTACCTTTATAGACACGAAGTCATTACTGTGGTGTACTCAAATTCACCAGATCAAGCATCACACCGAACAAATGTTCTGGTGGAATATATCTACTACATAGAGCTTTAAATCTGACTTCTCTATAAATTTGGAAAAGTATTTCGAGTGGCTTCGACACCGATCACTTTAAACGCACACGTATTATATAATTTACAAGCACATTCATTTTCAGTTCGTTCATTCAAAACGCATGTTCGTTCGTAATTGCTAGCAGCTATACGATTTAAATGGATAATTAGAATGACATATGATAAAACTGATCTGTTCATGCACGAATCTGTGCAACCAGGCACAAAATTACAATTAAAAGCGGTGTAGTTTTTGTTTTCGTCATCCGATTAATTGTTGTTTTCAAATCATTATCTGTAACAATTTTATTCCCACACTAAATAAACATTGAATAGCGGATTTGTAATGTACATCCCGTTTTTGTAAGCGTCAACCCACATTTGACATCAGTTAGAATTTCTTTCGATAAAAGAACACCAGCTCGCAATTCACTTACTCTATTTCGTTCGTATTCCCTCCGGGAAGCTTCAAAGAGTTGTGCATTGGTAATGGCGATACCGACGAACTGGAGGTAGGTCTCGAATAGCTAAAAAGGTATAGAAATGGTGGAGAATTAGCAGAAGTTTTCAAATCCATCAAATGAATAAATTTGCCGATAACTCCAGTGTCAAGAGAAAAAAACACCCATGTAAATAAATACGAAACACGTGTGGTCCTTTGAAGTAACAACACTGCATCACATACATTTCTAAACAGTTCACTGCGTCTATGATAAATAATGAAATGTGAAATTGCTCCTAGCGTGGAGTGACGCCACACAGACGGGAACATCACTTATGGATAGACATTCCTGGATTTGACTGAGACAAAGTGCGAGCAGGCGTACTACTCTGTACTAGTCTCAGAGACGAGTTGGTTAAATTCAGGTATACAGAACTCTGTATACGAGACGATCGTTCGACGAATTTTATTACTCTTCGGAGAATACCCAATTACCACACTAATCGGATGCCGAGATCAATTAATTCAGAACAAAAGCCATCCTCGTAAAACAGAGATGGCGATTGCCTGCAACTGAAGTGTCTTTGAAATTTGCTGCCCCGTCTAAAAACTGCCTTGGAGAAAGTAACAATGCTCGAATGTATTGTGTGATTGCTCGCGTTCGGGGGCACGGTAAACAAAGATCCACATTATACGAGATGAGCGAATACAGTCATCGCATTGATGAATGCCAGATTTGACCAATTTTGTACTTTCTAAGGAAATTTTTTTTTTTTAATTCAAAAGAAATCACTTGATTACAAAATGTAATTCTACTGAAACGACAAATGTGTCTTAAAAATCGATGAATACCAAATTTTGTGTTTGAATAATTGTAACCCTAAAATGTCTTCTAAGTTGAAAGAAACATATAAAAATAATAAATATGAACAATTTAATCTTTCTTAAACATTAACTACCTTTGTTCCCTGATCATGCATGGCATTCAGTCATAATATTATTAGCGCGCTTCAGTTCCGAAAATTTTATAGCCCGGAAAACTGCACACCATCAACAATTACACGCAGATTATTAAATTTTTATTAAACACTGCGTTTGACAGTCATTGATTTTGTTCAGCGATGTGTGTGTTTTATTCAGAACGCAATAAATGAGTCGTCACGAATCGATGCATGCACTCGCTAAATCTATCACCGCGCCAAATATTGAGGGCATAAAATAGGCTAAAGGTCTATTCGCTTCCACGTAAAGAATCTTACTTCTTTCACGCCTTTCCACGATATCTTTGAATGGATTTATCAGATAACAAAAGCCTATAATTATATCTTTCCATCACTGTTATTTAATTTGAATGCAGCTGACGTTAACACTGTGCTAATGATCGCCTTCGGATATGCTTGTCAGTTGTCCTCCGATTTACTTTTCTTGAAAATACAGCGTCGTCTGCAAAATTCATTAGAAATCTGTGTAGGTGCATTCGACATCCAAGAATGCAATTAGTTTTAATGAGGTTCATGGAGACATAGGGCTCTCATTGACACCAGTAAATCGAAATAAATTATTCTTACAATAACTAGATGTTCAGTTCGAAGTGTAGATGAATGTCAGGCAAGATGTTTTAAACTGCTCGTTGTTGGGCAAAATATAATTATTCATGGATATGTGCTGGTTGTCACGACTTACTAAATCAGGGTCCCGTGTACCTGCCATTTTTAATTAACTGAAGGCTCTTCGTGTAAACCGGTTAACAACTTTGATACTAACTCAAAGGCATTACGCAATGAATGTCGCAGGAATCATATACGAGTAATTTCTCCAACGGGAACTGATTTGCAGCAATTCTCACGAAATGGTTGACGGTGTTCTTAAGCAATGAAGCTACATTTCATCCAAAAATGATTATGCAATGCAGTATTTGGTAGTGGTATAGAATCTTCGTTTCTTTATCGTTCTTGAGAATGTGTATTTTTATGGATTACGGTTTCCATTCGCAGATACCACAAATTTCAAACTAAATTCGCCGAATGTAGCGTCACCACGACTCGAGCAGCGTCAAAGCATCTGTCGTCTGAGAAAGAGGTGAGAAGTGAAAGAGACACGCGGGAAAACTGTTGACGTTCGCAGAACGAAAAACACCCCGAGTCCGTATACGGAACTAATGGCTAACGGCCGTGTTTGATCGGCCGCCCCCGTCACTGAACGATGGATAGTTTATGGAGTTAGCGAGCGTCACGAGGCACACGCCCCATCAACTCAACCGAGCATCCGTGTTGTGTGGTTCCCGCCGCGGGTTCAGCTACACGTGAACGTGACGAGAAAGACATTTTTAATCCCGAGCGCGTCAGTCAACCGCGAGATGCCTTGTCAGGTTGACGACTTTTCTAGTTCGCCAACAGTTTCTATGGGAGGACGCGACACGCGAATGGTTCGTCCGACAAAGGCGAGACAAGATCGATCGACGTTTGAGGATTTCGAGAAAAGATCGGATCAAGATGTTGACGAGAACTTCCGGAAAGTTACTTATTACGCAATACAATAACTTCAAAATGAAAATTTTACGTCCCAGCTCCTTGTTAGTTGAAGAACTGGACCGTCCCAGATTCGATTTCCGGTGCGGGCTCTAGTTTATTCTACCCCAAAGGTGGCAACACGCGTTCTACAAATAGTGCAAAAGCAAAACGTGGATACATTACAAATGCACGAGTTGTTCGTTGTTTTGTTTAAAATATTTTAAAAAATGGATTAGACCATAACGCTTTTTGTAACATTGATTGAATTAGTTAATAAAATATTTCAACAAAGATACGATGCAAAATAAAATATTCATAATAAATTCATAATAAATTTATAATGAAATAGGGGTTGTCTCCGGGACAGCACCGGACGAA
>JAQGBY010007550.1:0-11619 GCA_034698785.1 Mycogona germanica | reverse complement strand
AAACGTCACCAAATGAGCCAATCACAGGGCGGCGAAGATTTTTCTTCGCGCCGAAGATTCGTCGGGAAACCATACCCAGGTCTCCCTGAACTCAAGCAACAACAGAATCGGGGGCAGAAAATTAAGTCATCTTGTGGTGGTTCGACAATAAATCTATTACAGTGTTGCGGAATGCACATTTCTTTGCAAAGGCCAATTCCTCGACGCAACATAATTGTAAAAATATACATTGGAAAAGATCTGGGGGGTCGTAGGCGGAGTCTAACTGCAACAATTACTTTGAAACGCAACCTTGCAATTTCACTTGGATAAGGGTAGGTATGAATATATGAGTTGAGTAATACAGTAGCTTATAAAAATATTGTTTTCGTCGAGTTCATCTTGTAATAGTCGATCGAGCTGTCAGAGAAACATTCTATTGGATTAATCTACATATATTTTAACGTTTATGGAATGTCAAGAACACACCATGGGTGACCTTATCGTTAATTAGAAATGGGGAAACCAGAGCAAAAAATAATATCAGGCATCAAAACCATTTCCATCTATTTTTAGATGAATTACTGTACAAACCAACCTCAAGCTCAAACTCACTTAATTTAACTGTACCATGTCATAAAATAGCTCGACTTTCGATGATACCCTGTTGGAAATAACCGGTGACGGTAATTGTATGGCGAATTAACCGGTCTAGTTTTGATTAAATTACGTGTTCTGTCAAAAAGATAAATAATGACAATTGGCAACGACATCACTTCATTTTTTACACATGACCCAAGCAAACCCTTACGATGGCAACAATTTCATTGCATTACATTTTCATTCTGCTCGGGCAAGTGTCTCTCTGAAACGCAGGAGATAATTAGTGAAAATCTTTAGGATAGTACGACAACTCTGATTCATTGTGGATTCATCAAACAGGCACTAAACAGTTCCAACCGACGGATGAAAATTGACGCTATATAGGAACCATTTTTTCATGGAAATTAGTTGTCAAGTAATGTGGACTAGATTTATTGGGTCAAGATATGGCGTCCTTGGAAACTTGACTTGGCCCCTGCGCATGACTCGAAAGTTTGAAGAAGAAGAAAAAAAACGATAATTGACTAAACTAGTGTGGGAAAAGGGTAAACACTTGTAAAATCTCAATTGAGATATGCTCGAATTCCAAAGCACCAATTAGCGCACGTCTTCATTTGTGCGCAGCGCAAGAGAACCAAGCCCCGGATTTAAGAACCAACTCCTCAATGGACAAAACATTTATAGCAACACCAATATTTAGTCGATAAAGACGTGTGCCATTCGAACTTACCGTACAACCTCCAACTACATAGATATACATACACATTTGTCGGTTTCCAAGATAATCAGATTTGGCTGTGTTCGAAGATATTACACGTATAAGAAAAATATTGGTTCGGCTGGGCACATCAGCTTTGTGTATAGGAACATACATGGATAAATTTGCAACAAGTTCAAAATCGAATACTAAGCGATAAGCCTGCAAGTAAACCGTATAATCGTATAATTTGATCGGACAAATAAATATTGTACACGTTATGCATTGACTTGCAAGACCAATCTCTATACTGCATGAAGAATAAGTACATTCAAGAATGACCACCATAGAACTGCCATCATCGGACGTTGTTTTACAAAATGACATCATCAAAAATTATTAAGTGGAAATTCATTAATTCACTGCTTGCGACTATTCGCAAAACAGCATCCCCAATGTTTTCTCAACATTTCATTTGCATTTTAGGAAAAGTGTAGCTTGAATAATACAGCTTCCGATTACTTTAAATTATGACACACATACATGATTCTGTTTTATTGCTCGGGTTACTTGGATTTTTGAGCGGCGGCTGAGTCTTCTGGTGGATCGTTCCGCTTCCGGGTTCATCTGGCATACCTAATAATAAAACAATAGAACCCTGTCAATTGCAAATTAATGGTGCGTGATCTGAGATCAACACATTTAGATGGTAATTAATCTCAATGAAATAAACATAATCAACGAGGAAATAAAATAATCAAAAACAATACGATTGTGCGTGAGTGCTTGTGAGACGGACATAACCTTATTAACCAGTTCAATAATTCTCCTTGCGGTGATTTTGGCCCCTTGGTTGTTTAGTTCTAATGGAATTTCTTTTATAGCATTCTATCCTACCCTTAATTCTTTGTATTGACGCATTTGGCGGCATCAACAAAAATCTTAAACAATCTGACAAAGAACCTAAGTCTTGAACGCTTCTTGTGAAATTATTAAATATTTGAGAGCTTCGGAAGAAAAATTTGTTTTCTTCTTTTCATTAAACCGTTGTAGTATCTATAGCACAATTTTTTGTAGTTGCGTAATAATGACTGTTTGACAGTTGTTTCCAGAAATATTATTGTAATTCCTAGACATATTTGACAGGAGGGCAGCTTTATTCAGGATTCAAGTAAATATAATGTTTGAAATATGATCATGAAACTAATTTCACCAGTTCACGCAAAATATTCGTTCCACCATCGTATCAATACTAGTGCTTTAAATCCATGGTCACAACCTATCCTTAAGTGTTTTAAAAGTTAAAAGTCATTTTCGTGAAGCGAAACGCCCAAAAAAATCATTAAATAGAAAGGACTCTCGTTCGACTGAAGCACATTTAAACAATTGTGATTGACATGACGAAAGGACCATTCTGACAGTCTGCGGCGGTCTTAAGGCTGGTTTACACTTTGTTAGCGTTTTGTCAATAAAGAACAGCGCCAGTCTCACCACTAACACTTTGTTGAACACAAGTTTACAATATTTATGCACATATTATTTAAATTATAGTCAATCTTTGAACTTAAACTTGCCAACACAGATGAGCAATTTGGGCTCAGTCGGACCCAAAGGCCCTTATAGACAGTGGACGGCCTGAATAAGGGCTTGCCCGTCGGCGAAACACATGCCGATTCGCGACGAGGGGCCCCCTTGAAGAGTGTTTAGCCAGTCAAAGCCATAGCCCTCCTCCCCCTTACTCCTAGCTTAGGTCCATTTCTCGCTTATTATGTTGTTGTACTCGATGCACCCTCTGTCGGTCTCCCCTCGGACGACCAGTCAAAAGATTACCCCCTTAAAACGGGGCCCCCTGCCGGAACAAAAAGGGGGGCACGCGCCCCTGTATGCGCTGTGCCAACTGCCCTTTCAGAAAAAAGAAAGAGTCAAATAGACTCTATTCTCATTGGCTATGCTGAGACGGGTCGCACGTTTTACTGTGACCCGCTTTCGATGTTTCATATTCCTGATAAATTGATAATAACAATTCTTTTAATTAAATGGGTGGACAAATTTCGATTGTAATTTGAATTCAAGCAATTGTGGGAGAATGCAATTGAGCGGCCGTTTGTTAATATTTAATATTAATTTTTCACCTTTATAATGTAAAATTGAGACTACTAAAAAATGAGTGTTTTGTTGGGGTAATCTGACACGTCATTAATGGTTTAGAACTGATTAAAAGAATAATTAAAAATATATAACCGTTTCTTCCTGATACTTTAAATATCAATAAAATTTGTAGCACACCTAAATTTATTTGTTTATATTTTTTGGTTGTCATTTTTTTTCTGAGAACGGGTCAATCCAGCCTTGTTCGTGATTCGACCCGAACGACTGTACGTAGCTCATCTGTCGAACCTTTTGAAAGAGTGTCCAACCCTCTTTTCCATTATTCACCATTCATTTTTCTTTCCCACCCCCTTCCCTCCCTACCTGCCGTTTCTCACATTGGAGGAAAAAAATTATGTTTTTTATAGCTGTTTTTGCTGCAGTTGTGTGAGCTGTCAGATGTGTGTGTGTGTGTGCTACAGTCAGTATATATATACAGGTATAAGTATAAGGTTTTGACCCTCAAACAACCTGGCGCACAATAGAGAACACAAGCGGGTCGCTCGGGAACACACGCCCATTCCCCAACTGACAGTGGGCAAACAGGAACGCCGCACGGTTTAAACTATAAAAAAACACAACCAATAATCGACTGGCCGTTTCCAAAGGATGTGCCAAATTACCCGTTTCGTATCGGAATAGAGCGCTCGGTTATTAATATTTCATTCGTGACACCATGTTTGTGATAAGAACAAGCGCCCGACAATTTCAATGCTTTGAATCTATAGCTATGTGCTCGGGAGTCCGGTAGGACATGTTTAAAAATCATAATCACGTACTATACCGAAACGTAATTTACAATCAGTCATAGGGAGATTTTAAAACGTGCCAAACAACATTTCAGAAATATATTGAAACTGGTTACAGTTGAAGTGTTGTTTATCGAAATACCAACCTAATTACCTTCGAGCTGCAAGAGTGCCGAGTCCACAGCCTGCACACTGTAGGCGTTCATGACCTCCTTCACGATGCACAGGGGAACCGTCCTTCGTCCCAGCTTGCTGGATTTCTCTACCAGTTTCCTCATGCCCTCCTGTAAGAGAAACAGCGAATGGCCAGATACAGTTTCCATTGAAAATTGAAACATGTCTGTGTTCTTGCTGAAACAATAATTTTTTTTAAATTAAAGATAACAGCGGCTAAAGATTATGTTAAAATATAATGTTTGTGTCATTTACCATCTTCTGGACAAGTCGGACCTGTTGTTTCTTCATTAGCAGGAGCTCGACAATAATGCTTTGCTTTTGCGGGTCCACCATCTAGAACAAATATTTGATTTGATTGACGTTCTCATTTCTTCAGCATCAACAACAACAACACAGCACAACATTGTGATTTTGCTTTTTTTAAAGATAAAAATCAAATATTGTTTCCAAAGCTTTGAATAAATTTGCCTCATACAGGCACTCCTACTGGCAAGTTTAATCGTGTACCTGAATAGAGTTTATTTTGTAAATGTTTTGCTAAAATAAATTATGGAGTAATAACTGATTGAGAACCGTGTTAATAAATAATTTTTATTAGTCGGGCTAACGAGAAAAATAAAATGCAAATTAAATTACAGGGATATCACAAAACCTGGAAAAAAACACTTACTCGTCCGTTCATGTTGAATCCTCCCTGTATGGCCAGTAATTTAGTGCTGGACATAATATCGTGATCATTTTTCAGCATCTCCCTGTGTTAAAGATTTACAATTTTGACCATTGATATATAGGTTTTATTGCTAATAAAACGGAAGTTGTGCCCGGGACAGCGCCGGACGAGAAAAGACGAACAAGAGTTGGTGATAACTGTTCATATATTAAATAATTAATTAAAATATTAAATATATTCAAATATTAATTAACTAAACTAGTAAAACGTTTAATCAGTTAAATAAGGGATGAAGGTCCAGCGCTCCAGTGGCGCTAATATGCATTAGGCACCCCCTCGTTTTTTTAATGACCATCTGTCTTCGATGACGATTTCACCTCTCTCTTTTCCCCTTCCCCTTTGACTATTTTGGTTGCTTTTTATTTTCGGCACTCTTTGTAATTTCGCACCCATCGGATATGGTCGCACATATCCAGTGCTTCCGGTTTGTTCTAGTTTTATTTTCAAATTTATTTTTCATCGTCCAAACGACAGCTGATGATCGCAAGTGGTGTTGCGTAAAACCGGTACTGTCTATCGTGGCTAATTATAAATTTTAATTTTCCACTTGGTAAATTTGTTGGATGTGAATCGTCATAGCCGTAGTCGTATCGTCAGTTCCCACGTTTATCTATTAGATCTATCCAGAGTTATCACCAACTCTTGTTCGTCTTTTCTCGTCCGGCGCTGTCCCGGACACAATTTTCATTTGATTTCACATATTCAAGATGTCCTAGTTCTATTTTTCTATTATTCTGTAATGCAGTGACTACAGTGAATTAAATAAAAAATAAGAAAAAATTATTTTGTTGAATGATTTTTGGCTGAACTTACCGGGTGCTCTTGCCACGAGACAGCACCATGGCTGACTTCCGGACTTGTTGTTTGCCAACCACATGCAAAACGAAGAATCCGTCTCGCAGATAGGCCACCACCTGTAAGAAATTTAATGGACAATCAAGTGTTTGTACTTCTGAAAAACAATATGTTTTATATTAACGTGTAAATTCAATATATTCCAATAAAAGGTCTCAGGAGTAGAATCTCAGGAAAAACATATTGGGCTTTTTCACAGCCCAATGACGTCTACAGATGTGACACGGGTGTAGTTTTTTTCTTTCTTACTTCTTCTATTCACCAACAGTATCACGTACAACCTTCTCAAAAATCCTTCTCAAATCCTCACCCCTCGGGAAACGGCGGCATACGCAGCAAAGTAGAGGGGCAGATAATCTAATACGTGTAATTTGGTGAATCCGTTCCTCAAACGGTAAACGAAATTACACGCGAAGATTCTCTTGCCCTGTAATTAAACTGTCGCTGTCGTCGGCAGAGACGATCAGATTTCGGAGCGAATCTCAATTTGTGCGGCTTTATGTGCAGGATCATAACAAAAAATACAGAGAGAAAATGAATCTGCAGTGTCTGTAGACGACAAAAGTGAGCAATTAAAAAATGTCTTTATTAAAAGCTTATACACGCTCGTATACTGTACATGTATTGTGTAATACAGTACATGTACAGTATTTACAAGGAATTATGCTGACTGTAAAACGAAGAAGAATTAAAATTTACAAAGAAGAAACATCAGCCTGATCAGTATCGTTTCATATTCATTTCAAGTTTGAAATTGGGCTATTTCAATTGTGAACAAGTGCGACAAATTTCAACTGCAACTGTCGACAGTCGACAAGGCATGCCCTTTATTTTTGGATATTTTTGTAATTTTTGATTTTCGTTGCAAAATTTTCTTATGGCTGCCTATAATATTTTAATAGGGTATATATTATAATCGCGCAGTGTCGAGACGCTTCCTTATTTGTACAGTAGACCTAGTTGCTAGCTGACAGATTTATTATAGAACATTAGGAGCCGCGTAATTGATAAATAATACAACTAATTGAACTCTTGCGAGATCTACATGTATATCGATTGACCTACAGGTTGCTCTAAATGTGAATCACTCACTATACAACGATTACAGTAGCTCACACGTCGAGAAACCTTTTAGACACAGACATATGCAGTTAGACAGACTCTTTATATAATATGCTCGCCTAAGCTGCCTGGACGAATAAGTGAAGTCATAATTTGGTGAGCTTCAACATCAAAGTATAGACGCAGCCAACCAAGATAAATCGGGCGAACCCCAAGACCTTGATGGACCAGAAATTACAGCCGGAACATTTTCGGCAGTAATTTGTGATGGACATTCGCGTCTGCTGGGAATCGAACGCGATAATACAACGCTATCATTTTAGCATCCATGTGCACGTCCTAGAGATACAGCAACGTAGACAAACATAACCGAGCCGGCAGTGCGCTATTTTCTAAATACTCCAGAGATCTTGCGTACATATTTTCAGAAGGAAACAAGGGCAGGCAAATATGGCATCAACTTATATTGGAAATTATGGCTCTTAACATAGGCGGCGCATGTGACGTTGCTGTAAGAGCTTTTCCAAGTTATTCTAATTTGCTAATATATATCGTGTTACGCCAGATATCCCCCAAAGCCCATCAGTGCATTGCCAGAATTTTCCTACATATTCATTTGGCTCTTATCGACTATCCTTCAAGATCTCCCCCATGTACGACATAGGATTTCATTTATGTGAATAATTTGGTCGTCGCACGTAAGCCATATGAATTATGCTATCCGATTTTCCAGTTTGTGTGCGTACATAGATTTGAAATTATGATAATGTTTCACTTTAATTAAGGCCATAGAACGAAAAGCTCCATATTGTAATACATTTCTAGATTTAAATTTCTATAGTCCAGTTTGACTGTATTAGGCATGAAATTGAAAATACATTATTTCATATTTCAGTAGATGTATGATTACCTCTTTAGTGACTGGCTCAAAACTAATCTTTCGAGTAAAATTGAATTTATCCGTGGTGGGGTCTTTGATCGCTTTTGTTCGGCTGTCTTTATCTTCTTTGTAGACGCGGAACTTGCAGCTAATGTCCTGCAAAATAATGTACGAAAATAATTAAATTCACACGTATTTTTAAAACAGACGATGGTACCTTGTATATACTGAGTGCATCACAAGATAAGAGCGCATTTAGATGTATACATTTGATTAATGTCTATCGTCAAGTTGAGATTGCAACCTTTTCAAGTGTTAATGCCCTTTTTTAAATTACATAATTTGTATTTTTTATGCGAGGCTGATTTAGAGTTCTTTAGGGAATTGGCTTACCTGATATCGGTTGGGCAGGCCTTTGACGCTCACAATTTTAAAAACGAAGTAGGCATTTTGACCGAGCAATTCTTCGGGCTTGTCCACAAATTTGTCGTCGTTTTCGTTGTAAATTTTTCCATCTTTACTAGCGGGACTTATCTCCAACTGAAACATTAGAAGATACAAATTCACTGTAAACAAATTCGGCGACATTATATATTCACACGTATTAAAATATTAAAACTCCTCAAACAGCTTATACAGTACATGGGCGACGTAATTCGCAAAATTTCATTTGTTTTCAGAAAAATGACATACAAAAGTCAATACATGAGCTAGAGAGCTCTTTGAAAGTAATTTCACGAAAATTGTGGTTACGAGCCTGGCCCTATACGTAATTGGGGCACAGAAGATTCGGAGATGAATTATTTGTAATGTCTGCTTCCAATTGTGCTGATATATACGCCCCACTTGCCTACATACGGGTCTGGATAATGATAGGCTGCCCTGTATGTTTACAAGTAATTGCTTTGCTCGAGTTGTCGATGCGGCTATGCGCGAAAACACAAGCCAATCGATTTTTCAAGACTCCATCGGAGCGTCGTTAATTGCGCAACTCGAAGATAGAATATTACAGTTCCGTTGTGTGGCGAGAGAAATCGATATGGGCCCCGGGCGCCCCCGAACGAATGGTCCCAGCAGATAAGATAAGCGCGTAGGAGTTGCTGAACCGTAAATTACGGGACAGATCTGGACGTACGAGAGAAACTGGCCAAAGAGCAGGATCACGTTTACATTGTAGGGTTGATGAACGACGAAAACTCAGTTTCCGCCCCGGAATCGCTCGGAGGACCTACATTTCTGTCGTGGACGGTCGCGCACTCATCATCGCATCTTCTGCTTCAAATCATTATGTAGTCATCAACTTTGAACACACTGCGATTCCAAGATCGATCGATATCAAGGTAATCAAATCGAAATTGAATCATGTGAATCAAATGAAATCATGTCCGTCATATTGTAGTCAGAAACAAATGATTGACGCGAGATTTACAAAAACCATAAATGGTTTTGAATTTGCTTGAAACCGAGTCCACCGGGACATTTTCACGCAGACGTCGAACTAATCAAATCGCAAATAAGATGTGTCTCATTCGAAATATAAACATGTTAACCACGGAACGTTATATACATTTAGTGTTTACACGGCACAACACAACACAAACATCCAAGCGGGATTTGAACCACGGGTTTCTTGTTGTACATCTCCACTATTCACCTCCGAACCGAAATAAATCAAACGCACACAACACCGTATAAATTTGCGTAACGAGAGAAATCGGCCGAAAAATCGAACGCATCAGGAGATTCGAACCCGCGACACATTGATGTGATATCAGTTAGAATCTGACATTTTAAGGCACATAATATCTGATACAGAATGTGACATAACCGACTTTCACACCGTAATACATCTCATATAATTTTATAGTTAGTAGTTATTAAATTCGCGTCAACGGCGAGCGTAATTTATCCAAAATTGGGAGAATGTTCACGGAATCGTAGAAATACGAAGATGGAGGTTTGTCCACACCTCTACCTAACCACACCACAACATCAACTGCCACACACGGACTATGGCAATGGTAGCGGTGGTGGTGGTGGTGGTGGTAGCTCACGTGGCTGAAGACAAATTCAATTTTCAAGGCAAACGAGCAAAAATATACACGCAAGTCTACGTCACTAGACAACGGCGCAGTCAAACGAGAATTCAAATTAGGCAAGTGCGCGGAGCAACAACAAAAAAATTCGCCCAGGAGTTGTTTATCTACTGGCTCTCTTTCACATTATGTGAAACTGCCAAACAAATTATCTTGCTCGTATGTACATTTTAGGTAAGAAGACTTTTTACCCTAATACTGTGTGCATTACTCGTTGGTGGCGAGAGCAGCGCGCGTATGTAAAATAACGCTCTTTTGAAATGCATTCTAAAAAAAAACTCCTTTTCTCAAAAATCTTCTCACGCTTAAGGCACATTTTCAGTTGCCGAACGAACGCCTGTGCTCTGAACCTCCTCTGACCAAGACGTACGTCAACAGACGCCGCCATCTTGGAGAGCGCCTATTTTGCATATACGCTTTACGGTCGATGTGAATGAAATTGAGAGGAAGTGTTTCTCGACTACAAAAAATAAATAGTTGATGCCGGCATAGATTTGAATCCTCACGTCAACATCGTGAAGGTTTCCAAGATTAAACACCGCAGGACAGGGATTTCCTGGACTGGAGGGGTCATCATACATTTATTACCGATCCACAAATAAAAAAACGTTATTACGTGACCGTTATTCGGTCAGGTTCAGAGCCGGAATAACCTCCACGTATGGCCATTAAAAACCAGCGTCGAAGGTGGTGGTGGTGGGGGGATCATGATGGACGTCTGGCAAATATTGAATCACCGGTACAGTTATATTGTACTCGTATCACCAAAAGACCCAATGGTCGATCGGAACGTTCCTCCCCCGGACCGGGTTTTTCCATGAGAGATGCTCTTGGACGCAAACCTTGAAATTGGCTCTATCGTGTGACTTGACACAGTTCTAGTTGACCGGTGCGGTGTCCAACCAACCCCTCCCCCGTCCACGGTTCTCCTCTATATAGCCGTTGAACACGGCATTCTATATCATCCGGAGAGAGATTGTCACCGCCATCACATCTCATCAGCGGAGTCTCGCCGCGTCCAATCGGAGCGGCTTCACGTCTTGTTGCTCCCGGTCGAGCGTCACGCGTGCGGTCGTTGCCATTGGTCGGTTCTGCGCATGGGCGGTGACGACACACTGCTTTTGAATACGCTGCCATTACCGATTTCTGAATGGCGACCGCAGGCACGGCAGGGAATATTCCGAAATTCTGAAACTCGGATTAAATAGGTGATCTGACGGAAGTGTCAAAAATTGCAATCGCTTCAAACCGGAAAAATTAAAATAAATTCAACGCTGGATCAAATGGAAAAAAATTATTCGCGTGTGTTTTTTTGTGTTTCAGTTTCAATGTTCAGTTTGATTAACATATATTTGCCAATATGGTGATTGTATTTCAAATTTATTTTTGTCTTTTTCAAGACGAGAAGCTGCGGAAATGGTGAATTAAAATGATCTTTTTTTTCATGAAAAGAACATTGAATTTTTAGAGATTTAATTCGAACAGTGGCAGCAGAGGTGTCGAGTGATAAAGAGGTAGCGCGTTCGCCTCAAAAAGTACGACTCGTCGTGGCCCAGTTGGTTTAGTGACTGACTGTGGTTTCGGCGGTCCCGGGTTCGATTCCCGGCGCAAGCTCTCGAAAATTTCGATCCCGGGGTACTGGT
>JAQGBY010007549.1:0-11620 GCA_034698785.1 Mycogona germanica | reverse complement strand
CAGTAAATTTAAACAATTAATATTTAATTTCATTGGTGGTTACTGTAAACCCAGGCAAAGCCGGGCACCCTTCTTGTTACTTATAAAATGCTGGACCTACAACTTTAAGAGCTGTCTAGGGGACGGGGGAGTGGTAACTCGGGTAAACTTGGGGAAACGTTATATGGATGCCGATGTCTCGATACCAACGACAGGCAACATTTAAAATGTACTGAAATTAAGTTTATGAAGGTGGAACCTTTGGAAGACATACATACATGGTGCTTTAGCACCTTTTCGCAAGTTCCCCATAGACATAACCTTTTTGTTTTATTCCGATATTTTTCTGATCCGCCTCGCTTTTCTCATGAAAGAAATGTCTTTCCGTACATAGAAATCCTCGCCCTGTTTATGAGAAGCGCCTGTAGGCGGGGTTCGATCCCTAAATCATGAAGATCCCAGTCTATAATGGGAATTGTGGTAAAGCGGGGGCGTTAGAAATATTCGGAATTCTTTTGATGACTGGTGGGGGCTGGCCATTTCTATATATATTTTTTCCTACCACCATTTATCGCTCATGTTATTTTTTTTCCCGACTCCCAATTCCCCCCACCCACACACGGCTGCGGTATCTCCAACGTAGCTGCCAAGTCGTGGCGCCAAAGAATTCGCGGAATTTCCGATTGCTCAAACTGCCGCCATCAGCGGTGCCAGCTTAGGAAGAGAGCGACGGAAATTCGAATATATCATGCGTTTCGTCGGCGGATCGCTTTTCCAGCAAACCACCGAAGACCAACTCGGGTTTTATTAATAATGAAATAGTTGGAAGCTGTAGATCAGGTCTGCGCATTTCTGAAATGGACTTTAGGGTGGGGGGAATGGGGCCGGGATCGCCAAGTGAATGATTACAGGAACGGGGGACTCCCTTTAGATCGGGTGCCGCCCTGGTCAGAATCAAGTTTGGATCGATCTTCCTTCAACCTCTCAATTTGGAAAAGCTCACGCTAAAAGCTCATGGAAAAGTTCTTAATCTTATTTTGGGGGCCTCTTCCATTTGATCTTTTTTTCATCATCAAACATTGGAGCCAAATCTGAGGTGTTGACCTAGAAATTGAGAGTATCATCGAAAAAGAATATTACGATAGTTGCTCACTAGAGGCGTCGCGATCTTGCACAGAGAACAAGTGGCGAACCTATTGACGACACTGACAAACTACCATTTCGGTAGGCGTCTCAGGGGATTATTGCAGGAACAAAAGCTCCTAAACGAGCGCACCCGTCTATTTCTAAATTAATTTTCAAGTCAAAGTATTATAACAACGCCATCTGGTGATAACACGAATCACGATTAGGCGAGACCAACAGATATGAGTGAAACCCGATGATTTTTGATGTGGTGGCGGAGGAGATAACATGCTGTGATCGTCAGCAAATGTCACCACCTCCTCCTCTCCTTCGTCGTCCCCGTTCTCCGTGTAAATCCACAGCATCATCCGCCATTGTTTAATCCGCACAAATTATAAAGCCGGATAACGCCTGGTACGCGGTGAGAACAGGGAGCGGGTCCATCCGTTTGTTCGTTAATTGTGCAACTGGGTGCCTAGCCGCCATCCACAACATGACGTGTTCACCGGATGGACGACCCGCCGCCTATCGGCAGTGTCGGCCCGCGGACCCGAAATCCGTATCGTCAACTGCGATCTCGGTTGTGGCCACCCATAAAACCACCTCGTTCTGCGGCAAACGGTTATCCTCAGACCTTTTACTTGAATCATTTGCCAATTTGAAATATCCCATTAAGGTGTTGTTATATATGCACAAATAATATTAGTTTTTTCATGCAACACTAGGCAAAAGACTCGGCTTCGCCAAGGATCATAAATCGGAGAAAGCGCGATATTATTCGAATAGACTTAAACTATCGACAGTTCATCGACACATTTTTAAGGACTATCGCGCATCACTACATGCACCCAAAGTTTGAAATCTTTGTTTTGTGACGCCAATTATCCGCATTCCCTCCTTTTATGTTCAGTACCATAACGACAATCTCATTCAAACCTCCCGCCTCGCAGTTTTTCCTAACTACCAGTAGATGGCGACACATGTTTGAATAAACATGTCCCCCACCATGCACTATGTGGCCACGGCATGCTCACAATCGGAACTCGCCGGCTTCCATTGTCTCTGTTATATGATCTGTTTATTAAATTCATATCTCATGAACGCAAATGCAAACATAATGACCTTAAAAAAGTTACGTTCACCGGAATTGGCGACACAATGTAAATATCATAGGGCTGGGTTACGCTGTTTGTGAGCTATCACAGGGCAGACAGGAAGCACCAACTTTGCCAACATTTTTAATGTGGCGCCCGCGACACTAGTGTCCACTAGTTGCTTACCTCTTGACAACTACATGTAATTTTCTACATGCACTTTCAGCGGCGTGTCAACAGATTGTTGAACTTTTAAGAATCGACTACTTTGAACTCAATTTTAAATCTGAAAGTAATCCTTCCCCCTACGGCTTTTAGTTTCAGAACGAAAAGACATAATATAAATAAAATGCAGTCGACTGTACACAACGAAATATGAAGAAAATTCTAAATATTTCCCCCACCCCCTAGAGCTTATACTCTTTTTTTTTTTAAAAAAATCATTATTTAATTGAAATGATGAGGGTTAATCGACGCTTGTCGAACAGCCGGCGACGTTTTAGACGTCTTTCCCCATAGACAGCGTGTTGTGCGCGCCCATGGGGCTGCCACGTCTCTACATTTACGCACTCCGGATTCAATCGACGCCGGGCGCCGAAATATATTGGGTTGCCATGACGACGCTTCCGCTTTTTGGCGGGAACAACACTCGGCTGCCATTATCCGTTGCGTTCGCCCGGGCATAGAGGCGCACGTTAGGGGGGAGGCCGCATATGGTTCGGCCGCCATTGCTAAGGGTCAGACAATGGCAGGAGAGAAAAATATGGCTACAGATGCCGACATACTCCATATGAAGAGAGATGCAGATTATTATTTTCTGCAACTCATGCGCTATCCCCTTTAGCGACTGCTGGCAACAAATTTAGCGGCCCTTCATGAATAATGTGGACAGCATCCATCATCATGTGTCGCCCTCCTCCCGATTAGTTGTGTCGTTACTCGCATTTTCTTAAAAATCTTAGCAGCAAGTGTCGTTGACTTCGAGTGCATTTGGCGCGGTACGAGGGCTCGACCGATACTAAAAAATGACTGATGTCGATATTCTTGTGACCGATATGTCTCTGTCAATATCGATCAGCCAACGAACACTCTGTATTGAGATATTTTGACAGTTTAACGTGCAAGTCGAGACATTCGGTAACTTGGACAGGATACGTGGGCTGTGCCGCTTTACCCAGACGCCCGCAGTGATTGCTTTATCAACAGGGGCAGCATCCTTCCGAAGCGAGTATGCAGAAGCACAGTAGTAAAAAAGTTAGTACAATAGTTTTACTAGGCGGTCTCGTGTGAGAGTTTCAGAGCTCGAACTCTCCAGAAAACTCTCGTGTGAGAGTTTTCGGGTGAGAGAAATTTCTTAACGCGCCTTCCTTCGGAGTGGAAGTAAAACCGTCGGACCTGTGCCTGTACGATTTCAGATACACGTTAAAG
Source organism: Mycogona germanica (assembly GCA_034698785.1). Taxonomy (NCBI): domain Eukaryota; kingdom Metazoa; phylum Arthropoda; class Diplopoda; order Chordeumatida; family Chordeumatidae; genus Mycogona; species Mycogona germanica. The sequence goes on along the minus strand of JAQGBY010007549.1, from coordinate 7,994 downwards.
ATCCCTACCCAGGTTTTGGCCTAGACTAGGCCAAATTACCAGGTCACCTCCTGTGGGGGTTTTAGGACAAACACGCTGGTGAACCTCTTTAACAAATATTCCTAGCATCCACTCCTAAAATTAGGAATATCTTTGAAAGACCGATTTCTAAACACTGTAAAAATAAAATCTCAAATTTAAGACTTTTTTGTCTTTTTGGGAGCCATAGGAACTGAAATAACTTGTTTCAAATTTACAAATTCGAAACAAAAATATATTTAAAAATATAAGAAGAGGCAAGATTGTACTTAAAATATAATAATAAAATGGGGGTTGTCTCCGGGACAGCACCGGACGAAAAAAGACGAACAGAGTTGGCGAAACTCACAAATACAATAATAGAAAACACTCTATTATTCGATTAGGATCACTAACTGAGAACCATTGCAACTGACAAAACTGACTTTTTTCGTCCGGTGCTGTCCCGGAGACAACCTCCATTTTATTAAAAATATATCTAACATTGAACAAACGAGACAAGGGCCTTAGTTGTCTTTCATATGTTTCATTGTATGTCTAAATATTGCGACTCTCGAAAGACAATAAATATTTTAAATTTGGGGTTCTGTTTCTGTAGTGCAGATATCCTCTTCTGTGCACTTGGAGGACGAGGTGGCCGTACGTGCTTGGAGGCCGTGTACGTGTATGATATAGCACATCGATAAAGGCACTGGGGTGGGTGAAGTGTTTGTAAAGGCCGTATATATACACTGTACATGTATATCGTAGAATTGGATGACAGACGTGAGAATTGATCGTCATTATCTCCGGTGCCCTTTCTTCTACGACTCTTCGGGCCGTGTAATCGACACGAATGATGGCCAATGTGGCACGTGACAGATTCTTTTTTTCTCCTTCCTTTTCATGCCCTTCTTTTTTGTTTCCTTTTCTGCGTAGCCCTTTGTCGAGATTTTCTTTTTACTAGCGCTCATTAAGTGTTTCGTATGACTGCAAATCTGCCGGCAGCGGCCAAATGTGGAAATGCGCGCCACCTCGTGATTGAGCGTAACGCCCATACACCGCTCCCAATTTTAAAACAAAAACTGCTTGAACGCTAGAACCTAACTCGGGCCTAGGTGTGTCGAGTGTGAATGGGGTGCCATACAGGTCATTATCGCGCTTCTGCCGTAACGAGCGACGGTCAGCCAAGTTGTGATTTTGTCTCGTCGCTTTCTTAACGAGGTCCTCTGTCTTTTTCGATGGCGCGGGGGGGGAGGAGGAGGAGGAGGAGGGAATGGTGTCGTCTCCCCACTTGTCGATACTTAATCGTCAAAAGAAATCGTTGTCTTTAGATCTCTCTCTCTCTCGCAATACGTGGACGTTTGAAAGGCGGCGGAGGTCAATGCATGCCGGGAGACTGTATGTGAGGGACCGTTTACAAATGTCATTAAAATATTTTTCGTAAGACCATTTAGCTATCGAGGGGTGTGTAGCGGGCTCAGATTGCACAAATCACATGTCTGTAAAATTTTGCATGAAAAAGAAAATCGTTAAACTTGTAAAATTCTGATGATTGGTTTAGATTAGTTTAAAAAATCCGAATTCGTCACAATATAATTCTATTGATAAAACAACTTAGGTCTATACTGTATCATTACGTCTAACAAATTATTTTTCGAACTGCAAATGTATTCATCTAAACAGCAGTAGCGAGACAAGCACATTGCAAAAATTATGTTCGCTTTTGTGTGACAGATTGATGGCATCAAACCTTATAGACACGAATTTAATTCTATTTTCAGCTGAGCGACCAAATACAAATTCACCGGTCCTACAAACGACCGTTCAGTAAATGACGTCAGCGTCAATGTCTCAGCTTATGTGGCCAACAATTGTCAGAAATCGTGACGTCATCCCCTTATCAGCCCAAGTGAGACAGACATCTGTTCGAAATGTAAGTGTCTAGATGAGAAAACAAATAAAATCATATAAATTGTTCTCATATACGACTCGTCGTAGGGCAGTTGGTTAAGCGACGGACTGTGTGGTTCGGCGGTCCCGGGTTCGATTCCCGGCGCGGGCTCTCGATTATTCGATCCCGGGGTACTGGTGAAAATGTGCCTAAGCACTGAGAGGGGTACAGAATCTTTCTATTGTGATATTCACTTCAGTGAATAAAAAAAATTACCTTTCTCATGGGTTCGAGCACCAGCAAGCACTGCTGCGATCGCTCGGTTTCACAGCTTATATTCATTCGAATTAGCCTTTATCATTGTTTCGTCTAGACACCCTAAAATTGAGTGGTTAAACAATTATGGTGAATTATTTTTATCCTCCAATTTAAATAATCGAATTCTGCGCTGCCTCGGCACTCCTTGTTCCAATACATCCTCCTAATGAATATGACTGTGTTTAAATGGTTTAAAATGCATTTTCACACCTTCAGATTTTGTAAGAAAATAGTTCGGTAGATAATTTCTCGATACTTTCCATGATGGTTGAACACCACCAGTCGGTTCTCGAAAGCAAACGCACCCCTCGGCAAAGGGCTAGACGCGCTATTGGACTGCGAGCGTGATTTTACTGTAGAACGTCCTATAGTCTTCCGTATATAGTTGGGGGACTTGGTGGAAACTAATAACCGTTACATGGGCTTAGCGACTTCGCGCACGATTTTATCGCCAGGGGGAGCGCTTAATCGCGCCCCGACTCGCCAACCTTTTAGCCGGCTCAAGTGCTAATTCAATTAGAGCCGTCGCCGACGAAAAAAGGATCAAATTTATTGGACACAAACGCCATCTACGCGATAGGTCAAATGGTTTATTAAAAGCTATATATGGGCACACGTCATGTGAGGTGGGGGTGGTTTTGAGACACGTATAGGGCTGTGGGGGGGTGGGGAGAGGGTGGCCCCGCTAATCTATAGATCTATTTTGGCGAGTGTCGTCGGTTGTTGGGAAGAAAAGAAAAAAAAGAGCAGTTGCTCCAATCGGAATATGGGCAACGTCTCGGATGGAACGGGCCGCACGTAAATCCGCGAATTATAGCATTTCTCGAGATGATCCAAGACATCGCAAATCGTTATTTTCGACGATTTAAATTTTGTGTATGATGATTCAATTATCATGTTGCCATATTCTCAGATGTTCGTGTGATAGTGGAATGATTTTTGGTCGTAAAATTAATATGATACCGAATCATCAATTTGATCAGAAGGTTTCTTAATACTTGAATGCCATTTTCAGTTCAATAATTGTATCCAGATATCATAGTTTCCTTGGTATGTCTCAATTAAATTTAAATAATCATGACGTTTAATTAATAGACTTTACATTTGCTTACCGTATTTTTTTATTTTTATATTCATTTCTGTATCAAGTTAGACAATGTCAATTCATTGTGTAAGCCATGTTGATGTTTGAAGCTTTGACATATTCTTTTTTGAAATGTGTATTCAGAAATCTTTACCATCCACATTTATCCACATTCGCCATTTACGACTTGTCCCCAACCAAATCGATAGCGAAAACCCTCAGCCACACCCCCACCCCTACCCACAACCTACCCCTCCCTCTGGCCCAGCCCCCTTGACCACCCCACGACTTAAATCATTATCGGCTGGCTGACTAATGACGGTGACTGATCGCCACACACTACTTGGGGCTTTTTCCTGCCAAAACGCTCCCTACTTCTAAATACCAACCGCAACCCACCAAGCGCCCACCTTAAAGCCCTACTACGTTAGGGGCGATGCACACTATCACTAGGTGGCGCCTACCTCTCCGCAGATTATAAAAAAAGTGTTGAAAACGCTTTTAAAAAATCCATCCAAAAGGTTCCGGCCATCAATCCACTAACATCAAAATAAATTAAAATTGAACGCGATTCTCTGGAACGCCACCAGAGGGACGCCCAATATGTGTCAAGCACAGAGGGGCTCGGCATTACATCTCCGCATTCTAACCGTCGATCTCGATGGCCGCTGCCTCGGGTGTTGCGCGAGAGGCCGACGGGCCGTAAGATAAATCACCGGTAGCGACCGAGATCGGAAATCCATTGCGAGCTTTGTCACTGCTGTTTAGCGTCTAGTTGCCTGATGGCTTTCGATTATGGATGACCTGGACTAGTTTATGACTATGGATAAAAAAAACTCCAACAGGCTAGTTAGTCAGAAGTGCCAAGCGCCCTCTCACCCCCCCCCCTACCCTTATTTCATCTTGGCCCGCAGCAACAGGTTAGGGGTGCGGTTCGTTGCAACAAGCGCGTGGATTAGGATGTTTAATATGTGAGATTGATTGGGTCTAGGATTATTTTGGTGGAGTGACGATGAATTGGACCTTATCATCTCGCCTTCATTGACGTCTTTACAATGATTGGAGTGTGTTGGAACTTATGGGATTTCGACGACCATCTTGGCTGGTCATAGGTTCAAATCGCAACGACTGTCCATGGTTTGCTCCTGAAAAGCTTGAATAAACTTAAGTAATGGCAGATACAATTCCAGAAGCATAAAAAGTGCGAAAACAAAATTTCAATTTTTATGAGCAATGGTTTTGGTTCAAGCGTATCGTACCATTGACCAAAACAAAATGACGAATCACCTTAGATAGATAGAGCCGCTTGACGTCTTCAAACGGAGATTAAAAAAAAGCATTTCTTCGAACGACAGAATTTTTTTTTTCCGGTGTTAGATATTTTTTGCCATCACAAAACGCGTCACTCCATGTGTAGACAGTAGATGGGAATATGACAGAAAACCATAATTTCGAATCTCTGGGACAAGATTGAACACCTCGACCGTCTCTTCAAGCGTAATTGAACGCGATAGTTTCTCGACTGACTTTTCGAACAATCCTTTTTCTCAGAATAGCCTGTTGCCTTCCTCCCCACCAATCTTTACCTTGCGGTCGTCGTCCCCCTCCCCCTCATCCGGGCTCACCTCACACGATCCGGATCCTCACCACCCACCCCCACTTCTTCCTCCACCATCATCCACGTTCGTGTCTCTTTTTCCGCGCTGCCTTTTATGAGTTATGACTGATGGGCTTTCGTGTGTGTATACTGTATATATATATACGTGTGTATAGGGTGGAAAGCCATATAAGGTGGATGAGGAGGGGGGGCGTTGACGATGTCACTCCTTCGCCGCCTTTCCGTGGAAGCGAAGCGACCGACCGGAGACACGTTGAGCTCTCGCTCGCCGGGTGGGGGACATTAGAATCCGCTCCGGCGCGGATCCAGCTCTAACCACGCCGGCGCTCACCGCGGGCATTCACCGCCATCGAGGAATCGGATTTTTCGGGGGAAATCCAGGCCAGTCAAAAATAAAGAAAACCGCCGCCATGATAAATATATATATATATATATACTCAACTGCACTCGATAAAAAAATTAAACGATCCAACCCCTCCCGTGACCTCCACCTCTTAAGACTCCACTAGTGGTGTCGAGTGGCAGAGAGGTAGCGCGTTCTCCTCTTAGCCCGTGATCGCGGTTTCGATTCCGGCCGAGACACCTTCGGAATTTTTCGGGCGAGAGACATTCCTTAACGCGCCTTCCTTCGGAATGGAAGTAAAGCCGTGGGCCCGTGCCTGCACGATGTCGGGTACACGTTAAAGATCCCTACCTAGGTAGCTTATACTAAGCCTGGGCTAGGTGAAATTATCAGGTCGCCTCCTGTGGGGTTCTAGTTCTAGTTCTGGACCTCCTTAACAAATAGCTCAGAGACAACTGGTCGTTCGACCCCCGCCATAGGCCCCTCTATTGGGGGCTGCTTGTGGGTACATATTGTAATTGTAATTGTAATAGTTTGATACGGTGACTCCAGGACAACACAGAACGAAATACGAACGAATTGAAGAAATCCAGATAATTGTCAATCAAGATTTGGAGAACACCAAGTAGTGGAGGAGCATATGGAGATAGCGGACCCAGTTCGAGTATCAAAATTATCTTAACTCAAAGAAAATGAATAGGATCCGATGGTAGTATTAACAAAAATGCAGGACTACATTTTATCTTCGACAATATGTTTTAAATTTTACGTTTAAACTATCTTCGTTGCCGAGTTTCTAATTGTAGTCCTGCGTTTTTGTTAATGATCTTATCGTCAGACTTCCATTAAAAGGAAAACATCTTCATCATTTCTAAAGCAATTTTCCCTGTTTGTTGAACGGACCCTCATCATTCAGCTAGTTAGTCATTCGAAGGAGTGATTCACCTTTGACGACAGGGTTTATTTTTATTATTTGGGTGAGATGGAGTAGAGTGAACGGTAGTGATGAGGTGGTGGGAAGTGCCAGTGGACCGACCGTGGGGGAGGAAAAAGAGAGCTGATGCAACAAGTTGGTCGCTTCGGTGATTTTGGCGTCTCCCAAATCTCTTAAAAGAAGTCAATGGAGACGGTGAAAGCAAGCGAGATAAATGGTATGAAAGATGGAAGACTTTGGCCCGTCGCCGAATAATTGCCATTCTGTTTCTATAGCGGTGACGGCTCGGTGGTCAAGGGGCTGGTCGGAACTTCCCAGGTTAACTTTCTCCGACCCTCGCTTTCTTGTACAGTACAAGTGTGCGCTGAAGGAATTGGAACGCTCCAAGATATAATAAAATAGACAAGGTGGCCCAATAAAATGCGGTTCTCTTGAAACATATCTCATGTGTTCATCAGCATCTTGTTTTCTAATTCCCCCGACCACAGGCGAGTTGCATAACGGCGTCTATTTCATTTCAAAATGGGGCTCAGTAAAGACCGAATCGTTATATCGTTTTTATGGAAAACAGAATATCACAGTATCGGGCGACTTTTAAAAAGAGTTTCTGGAGAAGTTTGAGGAGTGGTTTGGACAATGTTCGTCTGAAGGCTGACGAAGTTGACGACGCAGGATCGTGCTTGGCGATATCGTTGCAGCGTCGTTCAGTAACACAAGCGGAGACATTTTTGGAATGATGTCGACCAATCGACATCCAAGAATCCAAGAATTAGTGTTTTCATCTTCGTTTGCACGCCAGTTACGAGGTAGTCTGATTCCAGTCTGGCTTTCTTAATCAGTCAGCAATGGGGCGTGCCACTTACGGAAAATAAAAGTAAGCTGATATTGAGCGCCACCTTTGCGCGACAAATTTGAATCTATACTAATTAAAGTAGAACACTACAAAATTTCATTGAAATCAAAGCATTCTTCGCGACGTTGTGATATTTTTTATAGGGGTCTACCTTTTTATGACTCACAGTGTAGAGCCATGTTTATTTATGGGCCACCCTGTAGAAATTAAAAGCGAAAAATCTCTTTCTGCAAGATATTAATTGGGAATATTCTTGTATAAGCCCACTTTGATAAATCAAGTAGCATGTCTGGAGAAAATAATTAAAAATTTCTTTTCAGTCAAGAAATCCAGTATAAATCAAATTAATATTGAATCAAGTAATAATTGCTCTTTAAGAGCGGCTACAGTGTGATTATTTTAAAGTGGCGCCTCTTGAGAAATCAAAGAAATGTCCCCGTCCAAATGAGATTAGCGAATAAGAAAAACCCTAACTAAATTCTTCGTATTGAAAAATGAAGTGAGACCCTGCAAATGTGTGTTGACAAAGAGGGGGTCTTAGGAGAACAGCTTTGCGGTACAGTCGGAAACAAGCCGAAGTATGTGGCGTGTGAAGCCGTCATTTATATTTACGATGGCGCGCGAACATGTACTGGCAATACCCGGTGATGAAATGTAAATATGGCGAAGGACGAGGAGGGAAAGACGAAAGAGGGGATAAGTAAGGCAGGACTATCCTTTACGTCCAGGGGATCACTAGATTGCCAGAGTACCTGTCACTGCGTCGTTCAGTGTTACAAGTTCAGTCTTTGGACGCGAGATTTGTGTGAAGATAATGGTTAAAAATTGCTTAGTTTGTGTATACTAACTAATAACTAAAAAAGTTCTTTTATTTGAACGACCCGTCGTGGCGCAGTTGGTTTATGACGGACTGTGGTTCGGCGGTCCCGGGTTCGATTCCCGGCGCGGGCTTT
>JAQGBY010007548.1:0-11621 GCA_034698785.1 Mycogona germanica | reverse complement strand
TTACTTCACATTTAACGTTTGCGTTTATCGCGTGTAAACTTAAAATAGCCGGTAAATTTAAACAATTAATTTTTTATGTCATTGGTGGTTACTATAAACCCAGGCAAAGCTGGGAACCCCTCTTGTATATCTATAAAATGTGCTCTTCAAGAAGTAATTAGGAAAGCTGCGCACGTTACAGTCCCACACACCCGTCAAAGGTTATAAAAGGCATATGGCGCGATTCTCGTTCCCAATGTTTTGGTGGAAATTGAGCACGTTTGTATACACAGCACACAGGTGCAGCAATGCAAATGTACATCGAGTGAACGAACTACAACCGCGCCGCGCCTACGTGTAAAATAAAAATAATAAAAAATACGGTCAGGCCGGCCTATAGGGTTATGTCTTCCTTTCTTTCTTCCATGATGGTGGCCGCCCCTTTAAAACTTGCTAAACTCAGTCTGACTCATACTTGAAAGATTCTCTTGGCGCTTGGTATCGAAGACTGCTGAGCGTCTGTACGTAGCTGCGCATACAAACCCTGGCTTAAGAGTCGCCGGGGATTACGTTCACTTAGAAAGGAATAAAACGACATGTCCTTGTACTTGACATTCCACGGGGTTGGCAGACCATAATCAATCTATTGCAATAGAACATAATGCGTTTTTGCCCCCAGTCAACTTGAAAATGTCTGCGCATAACTTATTTGTCAGACGCGTCTTGAAGTAGCCAAAAGACGAACCAGCAACGATGGCCGGATCTAGAATTTCTAAAATTCGTTTTGTACCAGCCAAGTGTCTGAGATATTTGTTAAGGAAGTCCACCAGCATGTTCGTCCAAAAAAAAAAAAAAAACCAAGAGGCGACCTGGTAATTTTGCCTAGTCCAGGAGGCTTACCCTGTCAAATGTATTCCAATGCTTCTAGCGTCGATGAAAGGGGTCCATTTTGCTCCTAAGGGGATGAGGATTTGTCGTTTTGATTGGTTAGTTTGCTTTGAATTTCAGGGTGATCTGCTACACCCGTTTTGGGCTTTTGGCAACTTCAAATATTGATAAATCAAAATTTTACTTGAATAGATAAAAATATACCGTATAAAATTGGGCACTTGAAAATTTCAAATGCTCGATCGATCGCTTTCAAGCTATCGATATCAGTTAGATTCGTGTTACATTACTTATAAAGAGTATACTATTATTTATGTATTGCGTTTACTTTTCAATCATGGCTTACTCTAACTCAGGATGATGTCTGATGTCCTGAACTATGGCATTAGCACACGATGAATGCTGCATCCTTTCAGAGGAACGAGTGCACTCCGTATATAGTTTTTGAGCCCAAATCTGACGTGTTTTCGTCCTGTTTGGTTCTGGTGATGCTGACACCAGTGTGCTTATATTACGCCTTCGCGGTTTCGCTTGTTTATATTATGATGCTGAAGAAAGACCTCTGTACATTCCGTAAAACAACACGGCGGGGAGTGAAGAGAGGCCAGGGTATAGGGTGGGAGGGGGACTTTTCAATTGCATTGCGAAAGAGTGGGACGAGGTTTAAAGGAACTGAGGGGCCCGACACCCATTTTCTATTTCAATTATGTTTTGCAGCCTTGATCAATTTTTATTGAAGTGATGATGATGATGATGATGATGATGGAGACCGAATAGGAAATGTTATTTAAAATGCGCTTCCCAAATAATCACTCATAATCTGCTATTTATTTTGTTTTTGTCGTCTCAGTTAATCCATGAAATGCTTTTACATGAAATCAAATTTTCAATAAAAATAGAATCGAAAGTTTTCTTCTCGTTTCTGTTGAATCGTTTCGGGAATCCAAGTTATATCGATACCTCGGCCCCTGGAGTGAGTCCACCACTGGGGGGTACAACGCTATCGTCATTCGTGTAGGAGTTGGCACAGACAAACCTCAATTTACACGTGTGTGTGCGTGTATTTCTTAGCCAGGACACAACAAGTGGGCTTCAGTAGTAATGCGTGGGTTGCACAAGTAAACATCCCGTTGTTTTAAAAAAAAATGGCAATGATGCTTTTCAAAGCTACAATTGAATATGAGAATTTCTTGCGCCTGGTATTCTTTAGTATGTGTTTCAAAAAGATTGAATCAATTGTCGAATGTCACAAATCTTTAGAACATTAAAGAATTAGGGTACAGCAAATTGAAATTTATTTTCAATAAAATTCATGGATTATAAGACACTATAGTTATTTCTTTTGCGACATTATCGATTGAGCCGCTTCGTAACCAGAACTAGTTTAAAATGGCAATTGCTCTTTATATATATTATTTTGTTTTTGTTTCCAATCAACTGTAGTCAACCGCACTACAGGCGTTACGTCCCCCTCATGGTGCTTAGGCACTGTGCGAGGGAGAACGACCAGTACCCCGGGATCGAAATTTTCGAGAGCCCGAGCCGGGAATCGAACCCGGAACCGTCGAAACCACAGTCAGTCGCTAAACCAACTGGACCACGACGAGGGCATCGTTTGAACACAAGTCAGGGTTTCAGATGTGGTTACCGGTGGTGAAACCCAGTCGGTATTGCAACTGACTGTGGCTCGGCAGTCCCGGGTTCGATCCCGGGGTACTGGTGAAAATGTGCTCCTCGCACAAAATCCTGCAGTTATAAATGACTACAGTAACCTGAACTAAAAAAATGTATATATATCGCGGGACAGTCCCGTTGAGGAACCGTCCCGCGATTTACGCTCGATGGACTGACCCTCGATAATTCTTTATGTAGAATCGTGTGGTACGTCTGCTGTGCTTGCGTTCCACATGACGACGCCACGCCACTAGTCTGCCTAGCCATCGCGCTAGCGCTCATGCAACGCGGTTTTCAGCATCGTACTTATGGTATTATTATTCAATCGGCAGAACAAGGACGCGCTCGCGCAGTTGCGAGGATGTAGTTGGTGTCGAGTCCGAAGCGCATGATCAACCAAAAAAAATTTCAGTCTATTATTTCCATTCACATTACTCATGCACGTGGTTTTTGAAAACATGACGAATGATGTCTGTGCGCACCATGTACTTGCAACAGCAGCGTCATTCGATAGTTGAATAGCTCGCTGTTGCACACATAGGGTATTGGATTGGTGAAGTTTGGTTAGGTTTGGCGCAGCGTCCAGGAAGAATAATAGTTGTTGGTTCGGCGCGAAATTTCGTGCTTTACCGGTTCGTTCGTTCGGTTGGTGCTGAAACCTTGAACGAATCGAACTCATCGGATGGATAGTCCAGGGAATATAATATTGGTGCTGCGTGGACCTACCTAGATGTTCGTGTGGTGTGTGTGGTGAGGTTCGGTCTCGCCTTATATTATTTGTCGGACGTGGTTAAGAACTTTATCAAAAGTGCGTGTATGTTCTTGGAAGAAATACGTCATATGTGTGCGCTAGCTGCCATGGATTACGGTTTGAAATTGATCTTCGGAGTTTTTTTGGTGCCAAACTACTATTTAATTTCTTCGTGGTGATGCAAAAGGAGTTGTTTCGAGGCAAGTCGGACCATTGGGACAACCGCAAATAACTTCAACTGCGCGTGTGACTGCGACTAGCGTTTATATAGGCTGCATTTAAAATGTGAGAGGTGGATGTGAAAATTACGAACTTCCTTTCTAATGAATGAGTTTATAGTTTGTAGGTATACTGTAGATTTGAATTAGCGTTGCGAATGGGACTTTATTTGCGATTATCACAATGACGAACATAGACTAAATGCATGGGGGGCTCGGTTATCTACGTGATCGAGCTTTGTTTAATTAGAACTAAATTCTAAATTTGTCGTACGATCGAGTATTACAGTAACACATACGATGCATGTACGAGTATTTATTAAATGAATGGATTAAATCAAAATATATATAGTGTCAAATGAGTTGCCGACTTTGGAAAATGAGTTTGTCAACCTTTGACAATCTTTGTTAATTTAGTCCAACCGCCGTTTTTTGTTATTTCAACGAATCTCGAGAGTTGATATAATTATCATGGAACATAACCACAGTACCAAATTCACCTCGATCAGACACGAAACAACAACGTTCAACAGTAATGGCGTCGGTATCGTCAAAACTCGCTCCGTGACTTCAGTGACCTACGCCACAAAAGTTGAAAGAACGGCACCCAGAGACGCGATCAAATCGCCGATTCTTCCCAAACCGTCACCACCCCGAAATGTCAACACTCCGGTCGGATCCACCCACGGATCCAGCAACGGGACGTCCGGCGCAAGAGGTCACCGCTCCGGTATCGCGACCGCCAGACAGAGCACGAAGAGGAGCCCGGCTCCCAAACCTCCCGTATCCAGCAACTCCGTTAAGCCTAGTCAACAACAGGTCAACGGCTTCGCCAACAGCTTTGCCAACGGCTTTGTCAATGGCTTTGTCAACGGCGGAACTGCCAATGGATCGAGGAATGGCTCGATATCGGATAAGAGTAGCAATGTCTCCCCGGAGGATCAGGTAAACTTTGTGAGGCGCTACGTGAGGATGTTCGAACTTGTAAAAGTTTCAAATTGCAATAAGGAACAATTACAGTTTTTTTCTGTTGACAATATCCCCTCCGAAAATGAGTTTGTACGATAACAATTGTCTTTATTCCATGTTCTTCGGCAGAACAATGTCGCTTCAGCAATTTAATGTCGGTTATAAAGCAGCTGTGCGTGCCAAATCACTAAACATTATTTCAAACCAGAAGATCATCAACGTCATACAATGTAGTGTCTTAAAACGCCCATTGCATCAAATTTACTGAACATGTGCCAATTTCACCTAGCTAATATTAGAAAATAAATCCTAAAGAACAGGATAGACGATCATCAAAACTGAGACAATACCTGTACAAGCTATACTTATGTAAGTACAGTAAGAATATGAACAGCCATCCGGTATCTTAATTACGACAACTATAAATAGATTATCTACTCACTTTAATTAATTTCTTATTATTATTATTGGCGTTCATCACTTTTTTTTTCCAACGTTACAGAATGTCAAATCTACAAACCAAAAGATAAAAAAAATTGTAAATGCAATAAGAAATCCATTGAAAAACGAAACAATATAAATGCAAAAACAGTTGTGACGAAATAAATATAATATCCATCAATTTGTCCATTAATAATATCCATTAATTTGCATTATTCGCTGGCGTATTAATCACTCACACGGTGTACAGTGTGCGAATTGCATTTGAGTATGGTCATATCTGTTAAAGTTTGCGCTGAACAAATTCGGGCACATCCTAACTCATTAAACCGAGCGTTAAATAAATGGCAAATGCCGACCGTTGTTTGGAAAACCGATCATATCGTGTGGGTTTACTTTCACTGGCGAAATTACGAGCGTGGGCTTCGAGAACTGGCACACGCGGGTAAGATACCCATTTTCATGTAAGGAATCTCAAAGTGCTTTCATCTGGACTCTGAGGAAAGGGGGAAGGCCGGCCGACCTAAAGCGACCCCATGTTGGTACATAGAGTGATTCAACCCCGAAAGACTTCCACATTTTTAATGAAAACTACGAGTATATGAGAAGGCACCGAAAGAACCTTGGATTACAGAGTATTTCTTGATGCAGGGCAATTTAAAGTGGTGCCGCATCTTGCCGTCAGTCTGCTTAAAGCAACGTTATCGAATAATGATTTTCATTGCCTTCTTTATCGAAGAACAAAAATTCCAAAAATATGCTTAACAAAATTGAGCTGACATTTAACTGAGCATGTTTTGATTTTAACTTCCTTGTTTCGTCACCATTAATTCTAAATTGAAAAAAGAAGTAAACTTAATTGAATAGTTTTCGAATGTTCTATTTTCTAAAAAAAATAATACCCATGAATTAATACAAGTAGCCCTACACAATTAAGTCAATTCGTCTTCCAAAATAAAACCAGGAAAAACAGCTATTGCGCTCTTTAAAATGTTTTGTGTGTGAAAAAGACCACGGATATATTATTGTATTCAACATTTACACATCACAAACGTGTGTTGATATGTACTAAATGGTAATATCAAAGCACTTTTGTCGGTCTAACATTTGCTAAAAATAAACTTCACATTCGTTTTTATACATGCACATACATGTACACATATGACATATACAGTCTCGAATTTGTTCCATTTCATTCTAATGTCATACTTTCGTAACACATGCACATAAAACATTCTGAAACATTCGAGTATTATGTCATTGGGTTTGCTTGCCAGTTGCCACATCACTCAATCATATCCGTTACACATACAATTAGACACATCCGCACTATGGTTTAAATTGGGTACAATAGGTTAGTCGTCTACAGAATGGTCTGTGTAATGTGTGTAGACTAAATGTTGGGGAAATCCCTGTTGAAAGTGACGCAATTAAGGTTGATTCTATTTAGAAATAATGTGTTGCTATTAAATATCCATGAGGATCATCCGTCAGTTTCTTCCGAGCAGTTGGGCTCCTTGGCAGCAAGATTGAATATTATTTTTTAAAACGTTTTGTCTGAATAATGTGCTGAGATGATAGCGATTCGTGCGTCAAGAGTGACAATTGGTACTGCAATATATTTTTAAAATTCATGTGCTTCAGGTATATTGGTTTCATAAAGTATCACATATCTTCAATCGCTGTCAAACATTGTTTTCTTGAAACCTTTTTTTAATTTGGGCTTAGAAAAGACAATTTTAACGAATCTATTGTTTTGGCTGTTCAAAATTTAACGTGTCCGTTTCTACAACTAAAAATACTTTAATTATATTTTTTTAATGTTTTTTAAACACACCATTTCATGCGTCCATGCATTTTCCATTACAACTCGTAACAAGAAATATACTAAATTTTGCTTGTTGATAAGTATATAAGTAGATATGTATTATCAATTGCTGATAATAATAAACTTGATACCGTGCACTTCGATTGTAATTTCATCTAAGTGAAGATATTTGTTAATCAAGATCAGATTAATTCGCCTCCCACGTTGAAATTGATACTGTCAGTCATTTAATTGCTTGGCGAATCAATACAGAGTATATACTGATTCGTATAATCTTTTTTAACATTAATATTTTTTATCACTGATTACAGGAAATAGCGTCACATAAAATAACGTCATAAAGATATATCCGTCATTCTTGTAGCGATTTTCTGTAAGGCGATTGCCGAGTGAAACGATAATGTCAACTAGACATCAACTAGACTACAATCCGATTTCAGTTTGCTCTTTGAAAGCTAGGGCTACAGTTCTTCCATTTTAAATTTAGCGAAGATTTAAAATTTGATTTTAAATTTTATGTAACTGGTACTGTAATTGTAAAGTGGTATTTCGGTTATATACCATTACTTAAAAATATGCATGCTTTTGACAATGCATCATTTCAATTGTGTTTGAAATACGCCGATTCTGTGGCGCATTCCAAGCTGAATCGCAACCATGACAGCGACAGGGTAAGGGTGCATTTGGATACGGTTTTTATTAGTTTTCGGTTCACATTGCAGCGACACTCGTCGTCTTCTATACTTTGTAGAATCATTATTGTGTTCTGTGCAAGATCACTTGGATTATAGCTGAGAGAAACAGGTTTTTTTTGTGTTTGTTTGTTGTTGAAAATACTTTAGAGACAATTTCGGATCTTATTTCGAAATTTTATTCCAACGAAGGAATTTTGTAGGGAGTTTTAAGTATCATTATTGAGAAGGGATGTACTTGGTCGGGACAGCGCGGAATGAAAGGGAGAACGGAGTGGCGGACTCTAAGGATAATAATATTTATATTATTCATTATGTATTCTATTTGGTTTTCAAATTTACTCAAACATATAGTGATATTACTGTTAATACACCAATCCTGGTCTGTTTCAGTATATTGAATCAAATAATTGTTCTAGGTAATTCCTGTAGTTGAAATCGTAGAACGAGATTTGCGCAATCATGGATATTTTGATTGGAAATTCGTTGTCATATTGTGCAACATTCCCATGTTTTTGGGTTTTATTTTTTTAACTAGATGTTCCTTTATTTTTGCAGGCATCAAGAAGTCAACCTGCAATTGGACTCAAACAGGCATCCAAGTCTCGGGTAAGTTGATTTTAAAGTCTTGCCTTTTATTTTCGAATATTCCGAGAGCTTGAGACTTGTTCCAATTGACCGATAAGCTTTGCAAGACAGTTTAAAGAGGCGTTCGCTTGCATTTTTAAATGATTGGAAAACTACTTTCCAGAACCAATTATCGGTGTTTAGGTTAATATTGGTACATTATTTATCTGTTCTACTCGTACATATAAATGCCGACTCTGACGCAAATCACCAACGTTCCAACAATGCAACTGCAGTGATTACAATTAGTAGTGGAAAAGCTACTTTTTATTCACTATTTTTTATTATTAACTGTGTCAATGCAGAAATCGTTCACCCAAACACACAGTATGGTAGGTATGCCTGTAATTATATTTGAGTCTATGCTTTAAGCCACATGTCGATGAACTCATAAATTTGACATGTAAAAAACGAAGGTTTGTTTTGTTCTCTTGTGTGCAAATGCGCAGCTGTGTAGACATATACTTCTGAATAATTGTGACATTAAGAAATAAATAAAAAAAATAAAGTTTTGAGGTAAAAGAAATGGTGCAGACTGCATGGGCGCAGCGGAATGAAGAATTTATTATGATATTATCTTTTTTATTAAGACGAAGTTTTCGTAGCGATCAATCGGGGCACTGCAGACTAAAATATGTATTCTTTGTTTTCATTAAAAATCATTAATTTGGTACACTACAACAACAAAGAGGCAAATCAATTAAATTAGAGCAAACTTATATTTTAATTATTTCTAAATTCGAAAAAGAATGAGCAACAGAAAAATTCTCATGAAAGACACATGAAATTATTTAAAGCAGTTTACACTAAGTAATTTAATATCTCTGGTGTTTTTTCCTTAGTGTGGGCATTACAACAGTAAGACGTTGTCAGAGCTTTAGCTTTGACATATTTCACACGTCATATTTAATATGTTTATATTTGTCTGCGGCCTCGAGTGAATTCTCAAACCTTGTAAGCGTGGGCCTTCAGATTGCTTCAATTTGTTTGGCGCCTCCTAGTGGCATCAAAGTACAACTACCCTCAATAGGACCGACTGTGTTCGAATTTTGCCGATAGATGGCGGTTTGCACTCATTCCCTCTTCTAGAGGCTCGTCTCTATTAACTGCGCGCGACTTCTATTTATAAAGCCACGGACAAACCGCGAAAACTGTATTGAATTTTGTTAAAAATGGGTAATCGTGATAGAATTCCTTGACTTTTATTTTCTTTATTTTTTTTAAAACAAGAACAAATGATGACTGTTGGGGCACAAGCACCAAAAAATTGTGCAAGCCGACAGAGATTCATAATCAATGAATGAGTGACCTAATTCTGTCCACTTGGAAGAAAAAAAATATCACTATGAGATGTGTTTATAATCAAAAATTATAGTTGAGAATGATACCATACTACCCATTGACCTTAAAAGAAACTAGAACTGAAATGATTTTAGTCACGGTAGTGTTTATTTAGCATCATAGGACATCCGCTATACTCCTAGGACTTAATGCTTCGGCATTATGCATGAGTCACTGAAATGAGAAGTGCACGCAATCAACAATTCAAGTGATGAATTTTTTTATTATCATTTTAGAGAATGTGCTCAACAAATATTTTCGTGCATACAGTATACATGTATTTTCACATTAATTCCACTTAAGCCGCGAGAAGTGCTTTGTTACTTGCAAGTCTTGACTATCACTTATGTATAAGAACTTCTTAAGACTTTTAATGCGCTCATGTTATCTACCCGAGAGCAGATCTGCCCTACAGAATCGAAACAACGTCTTGGTGGTTCTCCGACTAGAACTAATGGTTTGCGCTTCAATAACTCCGGATAGAAACCCGACCACTTTCGTTGACGTTTCTCCGAACCCGTAAATCACTCTTAGCTGCGGCAAACAAACCATTGCTAAAATAATAATTGCGCGAAGGCGCATTTTCTCTTGAATTAATTAGGAATGACTGCGGATTATATGCGAGTCTTCACGCACATAAAACTGTTAAATGCTCTGGTACATTCGAGAGCATTTTTTTTACTAGGCTTGTATATCGCATGCAATTAGTTGGTTCCTAAATATATTCGGGGATGCAGAACCATTTATTCTGCTTTGCGCTTCTAAAATATGGCAGCTCTAATTAAATGCTTAGTGCATTTTCAAATTATTTGAGTAAAGATAATGTTATAGCCCCGGCGTTATCTATCTCCTTCATCGACCCCATCTACACTGTATAATGCTAAAGGCTAACTGTTCAAATTTGCTCTCACGCAAAAGCCTATTAATGCACCAGCTTAATTCTCATTATGGCTTAGCCCTTTGAAGCAATTTAATATTATAAGTACGAGTACACTGTCCTTTATCAGTAAATGGTATTCTCTCCTACCGAAGTCTGAATGGACCGTTTCTCTTGAAATTAAACACTAATCACTCATCTTGACATAAAAGTATAAAAATTAAAAATGCATTCCCGACTGTTATATCTTTTGGCTCAAATTGTAGTAAAAGTTGCCATCGGGGTGACCAGAAAAATACCAGTTCTGAGTTCAGTGAACGTAAACAATCGATTTAACGGTGACACCTTGTGGGTTGAGGATGATTTCCGCGCAACTCAGTGAATTGATGGAATGGACGTCTTTGCAGAGCACAAGGTCTTAGTACATGGGAATTTGAATGAATGAGTTGTAACAACCTCTTTGCTTCGACAAAATATATGATTATCAAGTTTTCCGCTGCTACAACGGAAACTTGGTTCTTATCATGGGAGTTGAGCGCCAAAATAGAAATGTCAATTAATCATCTGGCTAGCATCCGTTTTCGACTCGATCGAGATCATCACTATACACTACACATGCCCATTCATAAACTACTTTGCGAAGGAATCAGGGCGACCCCATGTACTTGTACAGAAATAGTGGCCTCGAACAACAATTTTGTTAGGCTAAGGTCGTTTACTACACTGCCATATTTGTAAAATAGTTTTTTTAAAGAAATATCATAAACAATACATTTTTATTTTTTATTATCTAAATTTGTGATTAGTTGGCATTTTATTGAATTATTTTTAACGTCTTCAGTTTCTAATATCTAATATTTTTGCTTCCATCTTGATCTTGAGTTTTGTTTGGTCAAAACATACCATGCATGACATGTCATTATCATCACTATACAGAAAATTATTTACGGGAATAATTTTTTTTACAAAATAATGAAAGCATTGGTTAGTAGAAAATCTCTTCGAGTCATAAATTGTCAGCAATTGTCGGCATTGACATAAGAGTTACTGTCAATTGCTCTAATGTCCCGGAAACAGGAAACTCAACCTACCAAAGAAAAAGGAAATCGTTTAGAAAGAGAAAAAAAAATGCTGGATATTATAAATCATTCAATTGCTTATTTGAAATAATAAATTATTGTCGATTCTTTCTACACAGAAATTGTTATTTGTCCTTCCAGTTTTATCAAACAAAAAACAGACACATAAGTTTATTGACGCTTAAAGAAGCAAACATCTCGACATGGGTCAAGCACATTCAAACTTAAGTTGCCTTAACTTTCTATAATGGGAAAAT
>JAQGBY010007547.1:0-11621 GCA_034698785.1 Mycogona germanica | reverse complement strand
CTTTCTAAACTTGTCGCCTGAAAAAAGAACGCACAATCACAGCACCTCTAACATTCGCGTAGTGGGAAACATTACTCGTGTTCAAGTCTTTTTAAGTGTCACAACATTCTAATTTGCCATTTAAACCGGCCAAAAATGTTGAGAAGCTACGCATTTAATTGTATTTTGGTATCTTGGATTGCAGATTAAAGTCAGCCTTTTAGCAAGAGGGTCGTTATTTCAAAACGCCAAACCGCTTCGTCGATTTTTTATCGAATCGATGTAGCAGAATGAGGGAATCAAATCTAGAATATCCTTCCCGTCTGGTGGCGGACGACTGTGTTGCTGACGCTGCCCCGTGTTGCCAGGCAATCCCACAACGCACGGGTGAATGACAACAAAACAGACACTTTCGGAATATTTTTTTAGTCTGAATCGTGTGCTGAGTTGTTAACTTTTTATCTCGATAAAGTCATATTGTGAGATTTATCGTTGCACTTACACTGTATGAAATTCAAATGTATTGCATACGGATGTATGATATCTTATTTCTTTAGTCAACTGGACATTCATTCTTAATGGAGCGCAACCAAAACGAGCAACAACGTTAAACGGAAGTTTTTGAAAACATTGTGCTTGCTTTTTTGACCGTCATTTCATGCATGTTATGAGATTTCAATAAAGAATGTTTCATAAGTTCAACTTCAGGATTATTATGATCTGTTGCTTTAGTCTTTTTTATGCTTGCAGTCAAATAAAATTGTTCGATGGACAACTTTTTTACAATTGGGATTTGAGGGCTCTCGTCACCCCACACATAGCAGCTACAATTGAAACCTGCACTTACCTGATAAATGACGAAATGTGTCTGCGCCATCTAGTGATAAACGCAATTTACTTGTTTAGCGGTTACAATAATGCTTTACGGTGTAGTTCAAGTTTTAATATTTTGACCTATATGCAGAAATGTATGAATCATAACCTAAGTGATTGCATGTGATTCAGTATTTCGCATGTACGATACAAGTTTACCCACTTCCATTTTCTGTATACCTATATTTCTGGAAATGTCCATTTATTTTCTGTTATTATAATTACAGGTGGCAATAACTAGTTTTCCATGCTCGCTGTGTTTGGGAAACGGTTGTAATAAACCACCGCATACCAAATAGAGGTGTCTGTTTTTTTTATCTCCAAGAAAAAAATGAATTCGGCTTATTATAAACAGCCTTTGTTTTTGTAATGTATGTCATGCATGCTTGATATTGCGTCTCTGTAGCTTTTCACGTATACAGAAAAGGCTCTACTTTTAAAATATTCGTTTTCCTGCGCTAACATTATCGCAACACCCTAGGTCTCCCATATTCGCTAATTTGATGTAAACTGGGTCTGGTTATGTGCTGCAGTGTCCGCAAATTACCGCGCATTTCGCATTGGCTTCAATGAAATGTAAGACTAGTGCTGGGTTGAGTTACGCCACTTCAGAAATCTCGTCGGAACACTATTAGATTGTTTTAAATTGTTTATAACTAATAAAACATAACGCTGACAAAACATAAGCTTAACATAAAAATGAGCTGATAAAACATTAGAAAGTGAAGTTTTTAAAACGTATTAAATAAAAAACTTGATTTTCCAAGTAAAGAAACAATTAACAACAAAATAATAAAGTGTTCCTTTGTAATACCATTTATTGCGCAATTTGAAATAGAACAACTTTAATTCTGAATATAGTTCCGCCATATTAATGGATTTTACCATTATTAACGATATAATGTCTTAGAAAAATAACGTGCTCAGTTTATTGGTAACCTCTCACCACCAATCGCTTATTTCGACCACACAAATAGCTGATTTTTATTTTAGACTCTAAATTATTTTAAAATAATTGTTGCATCAATTTAGAGTACGGTCCATGTGTACGATTTCGGTCAGAAGCCAAGCATTGAATTACTGGAGGACGTCCTCTAAACAATTTCTTTTTTTCTGGATGCGTATGATTTAGTTAGCGTCGATGCACCCCGTAGTCTCTATCCAATACATATTTCATTCCGTTTTGCACAGTACCCCTCACGGTGTAGATTTAACGCTCCATTTAACGTACTCGCGCATTTTAAAAAAAATAAAGATGGCGGGTTGGCTAGGTGCGATAATTGTTTTTTCTTTTGGCGCCCTCAGCGCCTACTTTCCTCGTTCGCAGGTGCACAATTAGAGGAGACAATTACGACGCGTGCTCGGAGCAGAAAAACGGTTTCGGTGATCAACACCGGTTGTCACCTGACGTATCGAAGAAAGTCGATTGAGGGTGGAGGGGAAGGGTGAATGGGAGTTCACTTGTCAAGTGTGATATCCTTCCCCTCTCGTTTTATATCGGTGCGACATCAATATTGTTCCAAATTACGAAAATTCAACACGTCATCATTCAGAACTGGTGGAATGATCAATTGCTCGTTAACAACAATACTGGTAGCAAACCGGTACCGAGAGTCAAGAGAGACAGCTCATTTTTTTTTGCAACGACTGAAGATTCAGAACCTGTGCTTGACTTCCTTGATCAACTGGCAACAACTATTATGAACGAGTGCCTCGTGTTATATTTAAAAAAATAAATTGTTGCCTATTTAATCGGACTTCCTCATCAGTTTCCAGTGAAACGTGTCTGCAACAATTGAAAAATGCGGCACAAAAAATGCTGGCTCGAACGCGTGTTCCGTGGTGTCAGCCAGTCTTAAATGATCGAGCTCGCACGAATAAACAATCTTTTTAGTAAAAAGCAAACGCCATTGGCAATTTACGAGTAATATTTCATTATAAAAATACATTTCCAAAAAAAGTGTGCACGCATCGCCCCAGGACTGCAGTTGGTGTTTTAGTGGTGCTTTTCATACGCCACTTCTTTTTAATACCCGTTCATCATTTCCTCATTTTCTAATTCAGAATAAATTACTTGTCGATCCACTTGACAATTTATTACAATACTGAAATTCATTTCTTTCCAAATATTAAAATTTATTTTTATTTGATGTCATTTTTTAAATATTTAATTGCGGTAGCTGCGACATTGCACGATAGGACGACTTTTGTGGATTGCATTTACGTGGATAGGCCTTAACTGTTACTTCTGAACGAATTTTTGCAACTGTTTTTGGGCGCTGGCCTCCACTCATGACCGAGAAAAAAAAATTGGGAGTGTTTTTGTGATCGGACAGCGTCGCATAAATTTACTCCCATTTTTTTGTATCTTTCGCTTTCGTCTAAAACCGGCTTGATGCCGTGAAATAACAAACAAAAAATGTCATGTCTTAATAACAGGATTTTACGTTTACATTGTATAATTTAGTTCATGAAGTGGCGACCGTTAGTTTAATAAAAAAACTCAACTAAGCAAAAAATAAATAAGATAAATAAGCCATAAAATTGTTTTGTACCCAAAAACAACACAGCCACTAATGTCGAAGAGCATTTTTCGTTTCTTTTGGACACTACCAATAATCAGTAATATTCATTAAATTGTGTATCTGTATTTATCATTTGTTGTTCGGTTTAAAGCATAGATTGTGCAAATACTGACTGCATGCATTGAGATCCGTGAGGAAAAGTAATGCGTTGTTTTTAATCATTTTTTCTTAATCGATATAAGCGATAAAAATCGTAGATCGATCTCAGTTGCTGCTCGATAGACTGCGCTGCAATCCCGCACCGGAACTACAGTGTGAGTGCTAAAAAACAACCAAATTCAAATTTAAAATATGGATACAATTAAGAAATGGAATGCCCATTGCCCGAATTCGAATTGCCCATAAACACGTACAACTCGATGACGTCATCATTCGAATTCTTGAGGATTAAAATGGCGCTCACTATACAAGAGCGAAACGCCATTTGTTTTTTTACGTAAAACGAAATATTTCAGTGCCAGGCAATTCTTGAACCGGAACTTAAATGATGGACAACGCTTTCTTACGCTTTTTCTCTGAACGTCCGCTTCTAGACCTCTAAGTTCTTTTATCCTCATCGCCATTGGAAACTTTCAATATGGCCAACCTATATCAAAAACTGCTAACTTTACGCACGTTTATGAAGTGCAAGTTTGAAATTAGATGATTGTCCCGTGATTTTTCGGGCAATATCCAACCACCACGTACAGTGTAATTAACTAATCATGGCCTAAAACATTCGTGATTATACATACACAAGCCACTGAAGAAAGAGCTAGTACGTACGTGGTCTATAAAACCCGATGCATGACAAATGATTCTTTTTCTTTCTTATTCGCTGCAACTTTCACGCAGTTCTGTTCTGTGACGAAAAAGTGCGATACCGGTTGCTTACGTAAGCTCATCTAACTTGGATGCGGAATTGTATCTCTCCCCCCTCCTCCCTTCTTACTACTGAAACGTCTATGTCCTACATTTGAGGGGGGGTTTGCTTTTCTTATGACGGAGGTGGTACGCGCAGGCGATGTCTACGATGTGACGTAAACACGTCGACTGGCGCTGTCTTGTGGCAAACAACACGGAAGACTGCGAACTAACCTAGCTGCTGCGTGATAGATCTAAATAAGCTACCTGTTAACCTATTGAATATTAGGACTGGCGCAAAATGGGTTATACAATTCGCGATCGATGCTGAGCACGTACAACTATTGAATATCTGCAAATCGCGGAGTTTGAAGATTTCGAAACTAAACTAAATTTTACTCAGATGGTTTGGGATTGCAGAAATTCGGCAACGAAGATATTTCAAACGTAAAATTTAACATATCTTCTCGAAGTTAAATAAAGAAATTGAAAATTTGCGAAACACAAAGACAAACGTAAGAACTAATCCGCGACTTCTGATTGTAATCGCCCGACTTCCGAAGTTCTGATTGCAGTCCTGCAATCCCCAACCATCTGAGTAATTTATTATCATCGGCTCCTACTTCTATGAATTTAAACTAAATTTTGTTTGAAATAAGAATAAGATAAACTGCATAAGCACAAGCACGATTATAAAACTAAGTAAACCACAAAGACGCTATAGCGACAATTTTGCTATTCTGTCTGGCTTTGTGTTTTTTTCATTTATTAAAAATTATACAATAGTTGACAATTTATATTTTAGATTTCAAACCCAATTTTATTCTGAATCAAAGTTGAATTAATTAAAGACGGCAACTGACGTAAAAATGTTGTCCCCGGTCACTTTCACATTTTCCTGACTTTCTAAGAAGGATCTTATATTTAAGACGCTTCCCATAGAAAAAACGTATTCATAATTTTCTAATTGTTTCATAAATTTAGTGTTTGCTTTTCTCTAATCGTTACCCCGTTTGCTCCGCTATCTAAATAATTGTTCAAGTTTATTTGTCGAGATTTCTCTTTAATATTTCATGCGCATTCTCACAAACTGCATATGCGTTGATTGGTGTCCTCAAAAACCTTGTGACTCGCCGGAATAGCTGAAAATGAAATTACCCCAGTCGTATATGTTATTGGGTCACTTCGCCTATTGTTGTTAGATTGCTCGTTGCTAGATACAGAGAATATGCGATGCATTTTCTGTTTCAATTTATTACATTTTCGTGGACTTCGACAAGGATACATTTAAATGGGATTCCAGGAATCGGCGATTGCAAATGTGCTAGAATAAGAGCCACAGGAACTCTGACGCTACTGTGTCCCACTTCATAATGAAGAGATGACACGATAGAGGGTACCCTATATTTTTATTTCCCTGATATGCACTTGTGTTTTCAAATTTTGCCGTCTAGAAAGTATTCTAATCGGAGAATTGAAATTCCACGACGCCGCAATCGTTTTAGGATGAGGGTGTGTGCAAAAGATACGGTGGTTTCTCAGTCTTCTTTTATTTTCGTTTTTGTGTCCTGCGACGTACGCATACTAATGACGTGGTTCATTCTTGGAGTGACATCAGCTCCGGTGCAAGATTTCAACGCCATCTAACGATTAACTATGATGTTGTCGATTGGTGGCTCTCGAATGGCGATGGATGGATGCTTTCACGAACCTCGATGTTCACGAATACGACTTTTTATAATTCACTGCCCAGAGTATATTCACTGTATATGACTAAAGGATTTTCTGTACCCCTCTTGGTGATTAGGCACTATGTGAGATGCATATTTTCATCAGTACCCCAGAATCGAATAATCGAGAGACCGCACCTGGAATCGAACCCGGGACCGCCGAGCCACAGTCAGTCGCAATACCAACTCGGCTACGACGAGTCGTACAAAGTCTGGACTCTCAACCTTCTATTGATACATATGAGATTTGGTACCAGTGAAAACCCTGGCTTGATCAAATGTTCTGAAAATTTAGGACAATATTTTTAGTAGTATCTTGTGAGACGACCTAAATACATTTTCAATGATTTTGCTTAGACATAAGGATAAAAATAATTTCGTATGTTTGCCGGTAGGTGGGGATAAATGGTCTACAATTTATATAAAGGCCACTAATTCCACTTGGTGCGCGAAGTATTCTAAAGTAGTAATACGAGTATTCTGATTCACGATTAGATTCATTATTTGCGGCTGAAAATCACTCGATTATCATTGCCGAAAAAATGACTACAAATATTAATGTTAGTCAGAATTAGAAAGACCAAATCCAAATACATGTATTTGTAAAAGAATGTATCTTAAGGAGGTTCACCGGTGATTGATATCAATGGCAAATTTCTCCCATTGACTGAAATGATATTGCCACCGCATGGATTCTCGCATCGTCCGTTTTCTGTTGAGTTTTGACATTTGAAAAGCCTTCGACACAGTTCCGCATCCCAAAAGGAAAACAATTGTTCAGCCAATATGTGGGTTAGGAGTCGTGCGTTTGTGCAAACCGCATTAAGCAGCCAATTGACGTCAAAGATTCGGATCATCAAATGTTTTGAAGTCTCCGCTCGATTATAGTTTCGTAGCTGACAGCGGATATTTCCGCGACGCCCATTTCCCCCCTCGAAAAGACAAGACGTTGTGGACGTTTCCTGCTGCACCCTCTTGCTCGGGGAGAAAGAATAAAAAAAACAATTTTGTGGCTTTCACTTGTTTTTGTTGACCTCAAATGGTAAAATTCAATGGCTTCCATCAGCGCAACTAACAAATTCACTTTTCTCTTCTACGACAGTTACGTAGAAATACAGGGTGGTCTAAAAAAAAACGTGCCGCTAAGAAATTTGATCATAAAATTGCAAATCTTTAATTTATTCCATTAAAATTTGGAACATTCCATTCTTTATGCGCACGTACGTCTTGACGTCAACATTCGAATTCTTAAGGTTCAAAGTGACGCTCGCAGTACATGAGCAAAACGGGATGTCTGGGTGCACTAAAGAAAAGTAGAGGATTCAAAATTGATCTTTAAAATGTTAAAACTTAACAGATACTAATGACATTTTACACACACATGAATGAAAGGTGACCAAACAAAATGACTATTGCAGTTTTTGTTTAAAAGGTATCTTTTTTAACTGAGAATTGCATGCAAGTTGACAATTTCGCTATTGATATAGATCGATGCACTCGTAGCACAGTGCCATATCTTGTTGCTTTAGACAGTTTATTCGCTTTTTGGTTATTTAGTCATTTCCGTTCGGATCATTTTTGATTATGTTTTGGATCATGAACAATAAAATTTAAAAGTTCTTTGCAATGTCTGATAGTTCAAGTAAAATTGTGGTTGATGTTGGCTTAGCACCAATTGTGCAACATTGTGCTTAGTTTTCGGACTTGCGCTTCCAATTTTGCACTGATCCACCTTCAAGCCACCTAGCGTACATTTTTTAATCCGGGAATTCTTTCAGAAATTTCCAGGAACTGAAATTTTTCGTTTTTCTTAAAAATCAAATCGCGTCAAAATCGAATCATGTGTCTCAAATTTTAATGGGATAAATTAAAGATCTGTGATCAAATTTCTTATAAAAACGTATTATTTTAGGTCACCCCCGTTTATACTGATATAACT
This sequence comes from Mycogona germanica, assembly GCA_034698785.1. NCBI lineage: Eukaryota > Metazoa > Arthropoda > Diplopoda > Chordeumatida > Chordeumatidae > Mycogona > Mycogona germanica. The sequence goes on along the minus strand of JAQGBY010007547.1, from coordinate 3,672 downwards.
CCACTGGAAGAAAAACTATATGGATAACTTATACAACGTGTTTGTATTTTAATTGTTACTTTGTTACTTTTATCATCAGGAAGTTAATCAGTGACTCACAAATAGGAAAAAATGTTTTGCGTTTTAGGATTTTTAAATTTAGGATTTTAAAAAACTAAGAATGAAGCCCAGAATGATATTAATGTTTCAAAAGCTACAGAGTCTGTAAAAAGAGAGAATTATCTTTTTTCAACCCGTTTTTTAAATTTTTATTTTCCATCACTGTAGTTTCTACACTACACGCGCTTTAAAAAATGTATTTCTTGGGTTTGAAGAATTTCTTTGACACACAAACTTTAACGCTCACATGAAAATTATTTTTTCATAGTTCCTATGAAAAAATAAAACATTAGTTAGACTACTCTATTAATAAACGTACTACCTTCTAACCGCACGGCTCACTGATAAGCCGCGCCGAGCACCCGTTAATTATTTTTTAATTAATTTCATCCCCGACGGGGACTCGAATCCAGAACTTGCTCAATGGGCCGAATGTCGATATACGAGCTTATGAACAACTCCTTCAATATTGAAATTATTATTTTTTAATTCAGCAGCTAAGCTTCGTCCAATCCGTAATTCGCCTTACCAGGCACACTACAGATGAGTCGAATTTCTGCCCACCCTTCGCGGATAATAGAACGACAAAATAGAGATATTCCATGTGATCGTCATGGTAAAACTGTCAACAAAATCCAGGAGACGTTCGCCCGTTTCGGCGTGAGTCTCAGGAGGGCAGCAGACTAATAATTCAATGCAGAATGACTATAATTCTATTTTCAAACGTGGACCGATATCCTAAACGGTTTGACACAAAAACTCATCGCGCGACAATGGCCAGAAGAGGTACGTATCGCCACCACCCACCGCCAGATCTAGCGCCGTCGCTAACCGATACGGTTACATGTCACACCGTCTCTCTACTTACCGCTTTTGACTCCCATTTTAACCTTGATCGAACACCGTAAGTCATATCGACCTACTTACGGGGTGGAACGGCAATTTGGATGTAATTAGTTGCCGTCGCAACATTGTATATGTACGGAGAATATGGAGCCATGTCTTCGTGGACGGTGGCTTATACCTTTTGTCCAGAGAGATTATTGTCTTGTTGTCGTGTACTATGCATATACTCTGGCCCGAGTGATGGATGATGGCGAGGTGGTGGTGGTGGTGGTGGTGGTCAAGGTACAGTCCGGCATTTTATTGTTGTGTCCGTGTAACATGACATGTTTATGGTTCGTGGGAATTTTTTTCCTGCTGTGCTGTCCCGTGTGCCACTGGCCAAAATCGTGTTTTTTTTGTAACTGAATATGCGTGTTATTCAATATTTGAAGGTGCTTGAGTGTGTATGATTTGTTGTCTGAGTCCTGATTGTTTTATTTGATTGATAATTCAGCAGAGAAAATTATGAAATACGAGTTTGATCTGATTTTAAAATATCATCTTTATTATATAATTTTAGCTGTCCATTTGTACCTATGTTCTTTTATTTTATGTTTATGTAATTAAAGTCCAATGTTGAATAAAAAAATAACGTTGCCAAAAAATAACGTTAAGCGCATTGTTTCAGTTTTTACAACTAACTTTTCTTCCTTGTTTTAGCTTCACCAAATATCATAAAAGCAAAATGCAAAGACAATAAGTGATATATTATTATTCTTTTTTTTTAATCAGCCGATTCGATAAAATATTACAGAAGGCCAGATGAAACACATGTATGGGGCCATGGCTTGTTTTAAAACACTCATCTTTTTTAAATGACAGGCAAAAAAATATTTTTTATTCATTGTGGGTTTGCTCCAGTAACCTCCAGTTTCCTGACAAATTTTCGCTGTGAAAATGTTTCTCCAAGAAGGGTTGATGAGAACAAAATTTAAAAGCCGATCCCAGTTCGATCTCTACCCCAACTAGGTCCTCTTTCCATCCACCCACACGTCGTTAGGCATTTAAAAATATATCTGATCGCCCACCCTAATGTTGTCGTATCAAATATCTTGCCAGTGGAGACACCGAAGTCAATTTTAATATCGAAATTTGAGACCTTCCTGCAAGCGTATAATTTACGTATATTTATTGCATTTAATCGCCACTTACACATTATTGTCCTACCCCAGAAATTCGAACACTACGTTCATGTCAGAAATTTCAACAGGGAACCCAAAAGTTATTAGAAATACCATAAAATTCGAGTGTTGGCTAATACAGGCATCGGCTAAAAATAGCCATAGACGAAAACAACTATGTTTCTTTTCAGTTCCTCTTATTAATAGAAGACGATTTATTTCGTAATGCCTGGTTCCGTTAATTAAAACTCGGGGTGCAATATAGAACAGGTTCCAGTTGCCGTTGGTGGTGGTGGTGGTGCTTGGCAAATGTTTTATTTATCTCATGCAAAATATCACAAAATTGAATATGAAAAATTGTTCTGGATTGAGAAAGTCCGAAAATGCCCAATGTGAGATGTGAATACAGTTCAGTCTATGCAAATGAGAGAACGCCTCACTTTACCTTCATGAGTACTCGTACAATAACTCAGTGGTCTAACCTTACACCTCTATGTTGCATTCGTATATCCGACAAGCGTCACATGGATTCGGTTTGTGCATCTCAAGTTGCCTATTCAGCACTAGTTAATTAGTCAAACAAAAGAGAGATAGCGCGAGATTTTCCAATTTATAAAACGTTTTTCAATCGTTTTTCTCGCGCCGTTGGCCAATTATCGAATCGCTTAAGCGGGTTTCCACACAATGGCAATTTACATGGTCTTATAATTTTGTGAGCGTCATCGAATGGCCGATTGTTTGGAAACGTGATTGGAAAAATGGGTGCATAGTTAAGATTCGCCGTGTCAATGGAACGTATTCGTCATACAACTGTAGCATGTGTACAGAGTATGTATAACTGATCTTGTTTGGCACCCAATTAGAAGAACGAAAGAAAAAAGGACGTCCACACCTCTGAGCGCGCTCACATAATGTATTAATAACAATGATTAGTGAAACACAATGAAAGTTGTACTTCCTACGTGCACAGACAACGCCCGTTGCTCGCTTCATTTGGGCTAGTACACTGTGTTCTTGCTGACTAAGTTCGAATTGATAAAAAGTAAACTCGCTGAATAATAGAATTGGCCCTGTCACTTATCGTGAGTATCAATTGTAATGCGTTGTAAAGTCGTTGGTTTGTGTAAAATGGTTTCTAGGAGGTGTTTTAAAATTTTATGTGCGCGGAGATTAATCAACGTTACATAAGTGGTATGTTGATGGCTTGAATTGTGTAGTTTATTGACAATTATAATATTGTATGGCAAAAGGATATAGTTTTAAAATTAGGAAAATACTGTAATATCTATAAGTAAGCACTATTGAAATGAAAGATAATAGCGAAAATGTTTTGATAAACCTATTTTAAGACCTCACATTTTGTAACATTTTATTTACCATGAGTGTTATCCTGTATTATAAAACTAAGAATTGGATTTTCGTTTCCAGAGACTTTTTGCCGAACGGCTCAATAAAATCGCATAAAATTTAACATACCGTAAGTAAACCATCATAACTCGCTAGCGACGGAGCGACGGATCTCAATTTTCAATAAAACATAATAAAAATAGCTTTACAACATTTTGGC
>JAQGBY010007546.1:0-11623 GCA_034698785.1 Mycogona germanica | reverse complement strand
GTTCCCCCTCGCACAGTGCCCAAGCACCATGAGGGGGACGTAAGCCTGTAGTGCGGTTGACTACAGTTGATGTAAAATAAAAAAAAAAATAAATACTCGAGAATACACACGGTATATTGAAATTAATAATAATTTTGTAGATATTAATTTGACACTTCAAAATACAAATATCTTTGATTTGGCAGAGACCTGTAGTAATTTCGGGATCTACAGGCGCTAGTAAAGAATTCGAAAGAAGCGATTTCAGCGCCCACCAGTGATCAAGATTGTACCCAATTCACAGGTATCGAACGGAAGTCTAGGAAATAAGATTGATAGTCTAGCTAACCTATAAGAATGACAAAAGATAAATTGCGCAAAACACAAAGGAAAAAAGTTAAAAATAAGTGATGGATTTTTAATGCCACAAGAAATCTTGGGCTTCACTCTGTACTTTTCACTTCCGTGTGTATCAGAAGAGAACTGATCATTTTATCCAGGTGAAATTCTAGTGTATTCGGATACCTATTTGAAGAATTGTCTCATCTTCTATATATATATATATATAGGTATCTTTGGACCATGAGAATTGTCAAAATGTACCAATCTGTCATGAATCGAGCCCGGAAAGCTTAACCGCAATTCACACGAAATGCAGTCAAACATTTACTTATAATTTTATCCAGGAGGTACATTTTCGTCTTTCAAATTTGATTCTCAAAACCAAGATAAGCGCATGCGCACAAAACAGAACGAGTGGCATTGGGATTGTGAGCATGCGCAGATGACGTAATTTGATGTTGAGAATCAAATTTGAAAGACGAAAATGTGGCCCCAGGTAAAGTTGTGCAAAATTTCAAACATAAAAAAATGCTGATGCAATAAACATGCAAATGATCACGTGCATTCACCAATGCATTTTAGGAAAATCCTAATCTGGGCAATCGAAGTACAGATAATTCAATATTATGATTTCAAATGCTGAGCTATCGTCATTAAGAAAAAAATATCTGTCAGTAAAGAACAGTTAAGATTGTTAATGTGTCAATAAGATCATATTTTTGCAACACTGACTTATGATAACAGTCCGTTGTCGCTTCATGAACAACTAGTCGTCAACTATATAGGTTGTAAATGGCAACTAGTGACGTCAGCATGCAGAAGGCATCCCACTCATTCTAAACATTCAGTATGCCAAGTCAGTAGTATTATGCAAATAGCCGAATCAAGGAGATATATCCTCCGGAGACCCGGGGTTTACAGTTTGGGTAAGATGGAAGTAAACTTAGTTTGGATGAATCAAAGTAAACCTTAGACAATTTACCGTTTTGCATGATCAATTTTCCTGTCCTCTAGTGGTAATTTCCGAGAACTATCATTTATTCTAAATTAATCTAGCATTTCCTGTTGATAAAACTATATCCGGGTCGGCGTGCGTTGCACCATTTATTTATCATGTACTGTATTTGTCGCTCCCAACCGCGAATTGAGATTTGATGGATTATTCGACAATTTCAACCAGTAGTACGCTTTCAAATGATAAAATGAGATTAGAACAAGACAAATGTATATTTTCTTATAAAATCGTGTTACTAATTCACTTATTCAAGAGTGCAGCACGCTCATCGTGTTACACTTCGAAGAGGCTCGTCAAAACGTGTACGTACATACCAAATTTGAACACTCATTTCAATCTTTAATTTCTTTCTGACTTCCGCTCTGACCAATCAGGGTCTACGGAGGCTGCTGCAGAATGGGCCTGAATTGTAGAGACAGTCGCCGCTCCGATGGATCCCGCCCCGTAACCCACCCCCGCGCTCACCAAACGCACGATAAAAGCGTTATCAGCCCCGAGCACTCCTCGACATGTTGCCGCTGGGATTTACGGATCCTTCGCGTCGATTGTAGTCGCGTTAATTGGAGCGCGCGATTTTTGTCGGTGGCTTCACAATTTAACCCCAGCCGTAATAATCGTCGGTGCGAGTTGGCATTCGTCTGGTCCGTTGGAATAACCGACGCGGCCGATATCCACAATGACCGAAATGACAATCGCACAAAAACATTAAATGTAAACATTCAAAACAAAGCACGACGTATAATGGTTTCGATGTCAGAACCGAACTCGTTCCTCACCATGAAAACCTCAAAAGAAAATAGATTTTGATGAGCAGGTATTTGTCATCTGGAAGTGTTTCAACAACGGTCGTCAAATGAGTATCCCATATTTCTTTTGCTAATATTACACTTACCTAGTTTTTGAAACGCTCTTCTTTTTGTGTGGTCATTGATTTTATCGGCAAATTCTCACTAAATTCCACACATTATCCACTACAGAAAAACCAACGATCAGTTATTTTATTTCTCAAATTTCAAAGCCAAAAATCAACACAGAATTGCAATATGAAAAGCTAGTTAAATTTGGTATCAACGTTATATACTTATTTAGAACGAATCAAATTGGGATTTCGCTTTCTAATTATGCTACTCTAACTCATCGCGATTACTCGTATTAAATTAAATAAAAGTGACATTGTCATCAATTGAGCTGAATGCCCGTGACGTCACAACCATTTTGGCTATGCCAATCTGACTGTTAGATGAAGTCAGTACCTGAGTTACACTTCCTTTCGTCAGAGTAACTTCCAGAGTCGCTTCAGGAACATTTACCAATCGTGGCCATTGTGCACAATTCCCGTAGACTTACATTAGTTTTCAAAATTCAAATTAAGTCTCGCTGCGACATCTTTATGCTCGTCCTTTGTGAGAACATCGTCAGTCAACATCTATGTCGCAGCTAAACAACGGGTGTCGAAATTTGCACATACCGTATACCATTGTTGGCCACGAAATAATTGAGATTGCAATGGCATTGTTGTTGTCGTCAAATATCGTGGACGACACCGCCTCCTCCTCCTCCACACCTGACCTTGTCGCGCGTTGTGCTTTAAAGTCAAGGTGGCCACCGTCGAGGCACGATGGGAAAGTGCCAGATTAGCCGAGATTACACGGTCCAACGCCAATGACGTCACCGCCTACATATTGAATATGGAGTCGTTTCCTTTGACCCGGCATGCATGTTATATAGCATCGGCGCGCAAATATTTGTCGAACCAAGCAATATTGCAAATGACTTGCTGCCGAAATCATTGTCAGGACGGGAAACAAATTGCTACACTGCAATATGTTCCGAGTGGAGAATAAAATTCAGACGAAGAAACCATAAAATTGTATCGCGTAGGATAGGCAACATTACGTTCAACCTAGTACATGTATGCACATCTGTATAAAGACTGGAACCAATTCAGCACCAGCCTTCTCGAAGAACCGCCTATCAGCCGCTCTGGAACACATGCTACGAATCCATCAGGCGCACTGGATGGACATAATTAGTTTAAATTAATTCCATTACAACCGAAAAAAGATTTGAATCTATAATTGAAAACAAATTCGAACCTCAGAGCACGAATTTAGAGACGAATAGATATTGAATTTATAATTAATTCCTTCCTAACGGAGATTCGAACCCATGATCTGCTCCAATGTCTGAGTACCGATATTTGATCGCCCGATTTGACTCAAACTATTTTTTTAAAAAAATTAACTTCTCGCGCATCAATTGTAATTTTAATTTTGTTACCTTCGACAAAACGGGGTTCGCTCCGAGTCAGTCCTACACTGGAAATTCAAGAATTGTCTTTATTTAGTTAACTTCGCAGTTTTTTTCTTCTTGACAATGAATTCCCTAAGTACTCAAGTTAGAATTTTCAATTTCATTATTCAAACACAGCAACATCTAGCGCTGTGGACAAAATGTTTAAACTTGACGCGACGAACTTAGGGATGTTTGCATTTGAGGAGAAATGCAAATGAACTAAGAAGACATATTAGTTTCTACTTAATTGTCTCGAGTGAAGAAAGCTTATGATTTCCTTCTATCGAAACTCTCAGCCAATTATCTACGGCTTCGATCGCATTAAGTAGAAGACAATTAAGAACCACCAACACCAACAGATCGTAATTGCAAGTCTGAGAAAATCTCAATTACTCTGTATACAAAAACGATAACTTCCAATTAAGGAAATCCAAGGAAATTGAACGGCGGTGTTGTGCTAAAATTCACAACTACATTTTGTTTTTTTCTTCAAATTGTAGGTTGCAATTGTTGCCGCTAGTAGCGCTCCGTCCCTCAAAACGCTTTATGGAACTGCCAAAGGTTCTGAAAGACTTTTTTAAAAATATAGTTTAGTCCTGAGACGTTCACTGAGAACGTCGTTTATCATTCTTGCTACTGTGGGGGCGTCACTACAAAATATGCACTCGTATTTCTAGTGCAGAATTGTTTTTCTGGCCGTCTTTTTGTTTTGGGGTCATCACCATATGTCGTGCTCATAGGGGAAATTGGAATATTTCAAAGAGCTGCTAAATTTGCTCGCTCTCGATTTGTTCAAACAAACCGCAAACATGATGGGGGCCATCCAGGTGGAAGTCGGAAGATCTGGGAAAAACTGACAATATTAGATTGCTGTTTCATATTATGAACAGTGTCATAGTTTAGGATAATGTCATACCCAACGCATGTTAATATAGAACATCAGACGTTCTCATTCACTTTTGAACTCCGACATAAATCCTTCCGGGACTGCCGGTAAATATTTGTAAATTGTAATGTCACGGTGCAAGAGATGAAATCTTTGTTGCCCGAAGGCATAAAAGTTCCAGAAGTTGTACCGTTAGATTACGGCGTTAACGAGAAGGTCTTTCTGTTCTCGAGGTCCTGTATCTCGTAACAATGTTTCGCCTTCCGATCGCCATTAGGTGTCGCGATCGCCAGCGCTTCCCAATTACGAACGGCGATTATTGCGCTGTCAATGACAAATGGTCCAGGACAATTTGTTAGCATCAAACTGGGCTCACACGAAGTCGATCGATACAAGGAAGAAGTGAAGGCTCCCGGTAAGAGCGTGGCAGCTTGGGCACATTGACCCTCCCGACAAATCGACTTCGGAGTTTCGAGCGCCACTGTTGTGTAGCTACTCCACACTATATATACGTCACGCCGTAAGGAGAATCATTACGAGGAGCGCTCGACTCCCGGCGCCTGGCAAAGTCAATATTTGGTGGTGGTGGTGGTGGTGGTGGGGAGACAGAATTCCTGCGAGCTCAACAAATTGGCAAAATTGTCGACAAATAACATTTCATCTTGCCAGATCTCATCCTCGCGTCTTAGAAAACGATGACTGCGCTGGGCGTTCCAAGGTCACGTTTCGCAAATATTGTGGTCGTTAGGAATTTTCTGTCATTTCATTATGTGCCTCTCACATAGGGCCTAAGCTCTGAGAGGGGTACAGAATCTTCCTGTTGTGATCCGTCACTTCAGTGAATTAAAAAAAAAATAATAATAATAACTTGTATCCTGCATTCGCAGATGTCCAGATCTACAGAGGCGTGCGGTGAACAGAAGTCGTTCACTACAATCCGCATGGTTCGAATTAATGAAATAAAGAAAGCATTTGATGAGCTTTTTGGTTGTCAACTGGGATTTAACGGACTAAGGTGCCGCTATCGGTTATGATTGTAATCTGCAATGTTTGTGCGCATCATTGGGGTGAAATCCAGCGCCCATACTGTAGTACAGTATTGTAGAAGAAAAGGGGATTTACGCGTATGGGCTTTCCTGCATAGCATCTGAGCAAGTAGTGATTGCCGCTTAACGTTACCGCAGTTAGAAGACTAGCAATGGTTGGTAGGACTTCGCTGTTCATCATTGAAATACACCTCTGTATTTAAGAGATTAAAATAAATTAACAAATATGTATTGTTCAAGTTTGATTAAATTCAACTAAAACGAAACATGGTTAAAGCATAAGGCATTTCTGCGTAAATGGTCATGCAAACAAATCAACGCCTGTAAACAATGCACAGACTCTGTATGGACGTGGAATTCAGATAAATATAATAAATATATCTAACACATAATATTTATATATATATATTCTCATAATAATACATAGTAATCATTTATTCACAAACCAAAAAATCTCCACCGAAACTGTTGTGCGATTTATTTTTCTCTTTCACTCAACTCAAACAAATTGCTAAATTTTTCAGAGCCCAATTCCCAACAAACACCACTCAAAGATGTTGTAGTGAGTCAACAATCGTTGTTTGTGCTGGTTAAAGAAGTCCAATCAGAATTTCTGTGGTGCACAGCCCTCGACTTGCAAAAGAAAAACCGGAAACGGTTCCATATTTACATTATTCTGTATCTACGCCCGCACATATATTGCAATAGAAAGGTCATTGTCGTCAGATTGGGCGAGGTGAGCTCCGATTGTACGGGATACAATGTGCCGATACACTGCCTTAGTCTTTACACAGCCATTTGTCTTCTTATTTCCTGGTTGTTACGTAAGCTCTCATGCCAAATCGAATCTCTGGCGTGTGTATGTGCTATCTATGTGCTATCTGTGTGTGTGTGTGTGTGTGTGTGTGCAAAGCCGAATTGGCTAAACAAACACAAAAAACACCAACAACGTAACGCGGGGAATTTTCTCTTTATTTTCTTAGACCACCGGACGGAATTCGATTTGACAGGCAGCGCGATTGCCTTACCCTGTTCCGCAATATATCCGTTGAATTTCGTTTCTAGTGGAATAGTGGAATACACAATAGAATAGTGGAATAGTGGCAGCTGAATCTATATGTATTCTCGACCACATAATCTACTAACAAAAACATCGCTATACCATTTTAGTAATACCATGTACGATGCTCTTGTAATTGATTTGTTCTTGTTTTTCTTTTCTTTAGAGAAAAAATGTAGATTGTGCGGGGTATCGAATTCCATTGTAAGATGGATCACAGTTAATCCTGAGAATATACTCTAAGGCGCGAAACTATCGGTAAAATAAGTTACAAGTAGCAAAAGAAAAATGCCATCAGCAAACAAAAACATGCAATCGTCTTAAGATATTTTCGACATTCGTAAACGATTGATGAAACCAAATTGAAAGTGGACACATGTAGATCGCTTAATCCAACTCAATCGAATTTAGGGATGAGCTAACGTGTTCGTATGAGATTGTCCTGTGTGAACAGAGGCCAATTATAATTGTGCATTTTTGCTGTAGGAGGCGATGCGATCGCGATTCAATCTCTAAGCGAATTACCCACGAAAATTAGAAAGCAAGTAAGAGTTATGTACCGTAACAAATTTTAAAATAATTGACGAAAACGAAATTATGTTTTACATTTCCTTGCATTACGTTACGCATTTTAACAATTACATTTCCGTCAGGGACACCCACTCCCATAGCGCACTAAAATGTATACAAGGTCCCTTAGATTATCTACTCTGTATTTGTAATTAATTAAGAGCGCCCTTATAAAAAAGTCAAGAGCTTTACCAAAATGCAAATTAACAAAAAGCTTGTTTAATCATTTGGCGCTTGCGTTTCTGTCGAAATAATTTTTTTTAAATTTGGGCTCACTTTCCGAGTAATCAAGCTTTTATACGGTTTCGGTGCTGTAATATTTTTTCTCTGCTTCCAATTAATCCTAAAGAGTGCGTCCGTTCTATGCGCAAAATTGAGATTATCTACGTTTTCAAACAATGTACAATTTAGTTTGGCTTTGCAAGGCTTCGTATATTTTTTACGGATGTACAACAAATAGTGCCGTCCATTGTTTCCGGAAACAGCGCTCATTTGGGATTGCCAATGCATTGAAATGTGCACAAAAACCAGCTGCATAAGCACTGTACTTAGTAGGTCTTGGAGTTGTTCATGGATGGCGTTGATCTTGTCCACCTACGGGTGGTAATTTTTGGATCTGAATTCCCTATTAGGAAAAATTTGAAGGTAAACTTGTCTTAACTAATTATAAAATTAAAAAGTAAATTCTAAAAAATGTAAGTGTAAGTAAATATAGAAAATATAAATGATGTTGATTCTATAGTAATGAAAGAATCACTAAACAAAATTATGAATGTTGCATTTGAATACGTTCTGTCCCGCATGAAAATACCTGTTAATACGAATCGAAATCGCATGTTCGGGGCATTTTTCATCTCCTTCGTTCCGTTCATTAGATATCCCATTTACTTTTCCATTAGATAACAAAACCGTTGAGGAGCTGAACGTCATCCGGTACCTCTCTCTCCCCCTAAGTGGTTAATAAGATTTGTCGGCCAATCAGTCGATCTGATTCATTGGGCCAACGTCGTTTTCGACGTTGACACCATTTGTGCCGATCGTTCTGTTTACGATCCACAGTCACCAGCATGCTCGTTCGAATGTCCTGACCGGGTGAGCAACCGTTGGTGGCGAAGTAGAGACGAACTCCATCAGACAACACCAGGTTGGTGCGCAATTTTAGACACCGATAACAAATAATTGGGGGCACTGGGGGTTTTCTCTGACATATTCTAGTGTTTCTGTTTCGGATTGTTTTTTGTGAAACGTATATTTAACGTAGGAAGTTCTGGGACCACGTATTTGTCGTGTTTTGACCCCACATTTTTTCGGAATGGACATCTCTCTTCTCATGCCCTCCAAACCCCCTGTTCTTGATTTTCCATACTTTGTCATTATTCGGAATTGCGTATTAGCAGAACCATCACAAATACAACTGATGAAGGAGAATTAGGGCTCTCCTGAAAACGTTGTTGCAAGGTCTCGAAATCTTAATTTTTTCTAAATAATTTTTGTGTTTTGATGAAGGAGTCGTCGGTTTTACAAGGTTCTGTCCCGTGCTCGTTCACTTCTGTCTCAATAGGTTGCTATTGGACCAGTTCTTCTACATATATCTTATTGCAACAGAGAAATAAAACTATTAGTTTTTTATGCAAGTTACTGTGATGGGCAAAATAAAATCCAGCGTACAGAATTGCGAACCCTTCGGCTTCTGGACATGGAGGATCGCGTACATTGTAGCCCGTTCTATCAATCCGTTTGCGCAGGCGTGTAGACAGACCTGGTGTTTTTGCTTGTGACAGTGAGATTGATGGGGCGCGACGGCATTGCCACAAATAGTTGTTTGACCACACATGCTTACGTTACAACGTCGGAGACGAGGACACGCGACATAAGACAAACACCAATACGTCACCACCTATTCAATACATTGGTATATTCATATGATGGATTCCAACCTGTTGGGACACGACCAAGGCAAATTAACTATCTCATTCAAATATACACGCAAACTCAGGCATTTCTATACAGTACTCAATGAAACAAAATAATATAAATAGGACGCCTGGATTATGTAAAATAAAATGAAAGTTGTATCGACAGTTCCAACATTTTTTCTAGTTTAGTTAATTCATTTTTTAATAATAATTTACTATTATTTATTGTGGGAACAGTTATCGTCGACTCTTGTTCGTCTTTTCTCGTCCGGCGCTGTCCCGGGCGCAACTAATTCATGATGTACATAGTACATGATGTATTTGTAATTTCCTTAAAGAATACTGGCTGTAACTTTTAAGGTAATTGCAATTCGACTAAGAACGCTTGAATGTATCACTAGATGGCGCACATTTTGTCACTTCGCTGGTTGTGATTCTCACCGCTAGTCTCATTGTAGTGTCTATCAAAATTGTATGAATTTCATTCATATTGTGCCCGAGATATGTTATATTAATTTAAACAATGGGAATTCGGTCAGGTATGGACTTGGAAATGAATATGGAATATGGGTGATCGAGTAACAATCGTGATGAAATTCGTGAATACAATCTAATTTATCTCGGCATTTCCGGTACATTGCATCCAAGATATTTGTTTTTGGAGCATTGCCCGGAAAATGTTTGTACCAAAATGATCACACAACGAAAATGATAAAATATAGAATGATAAGAGATAGGAAAACCGTAAAGTAATAAAAAAGTGAATATATCTTCCTGAGCACCCCATTCTCAGCTGGTGGCCAATAAAATTTCCAAGAATATTCCAAAGGTCGATGAGTTCAGCACGTCATTTTCAGTTAATCATTTATGCTATTCCAAAATATTAATAGATTCCCCGTTTCATCTTGATGTCTACACAGGAATGTTGGATCGGTCTCAGGACCACGCGACACATTTTGCCGTCAATTCTTTTTCTAATGTACTTTCTGATGGCGTCGATGCAGCTGACTGCTTTGGTTGTTTTTTTACAACTCGTGAACCCATCATTTGTTCCAATGTATGATCGTACACAGATGCAGTTATGTCAGATCCTCATGAATCACAGTGTACGAAAATAGAGAAAACAAAATCAACTGTCGTCACGCAATGCAAAGTTGTTGCAGCTTTGGCGGCATCCGCGTCCACGAATTGCCGGACTTTAATGAGTAACTTAAAAGTTTAACTCATTATGAAAAACTAAGCCGCTAATTTAAAGAATAGTCAACTCTGTGTTCGTGATTCGTAAAAAAATAACGCTCGATCTTCAAACCAAAATTTCTCATCGGGTTCTACCATGTTGTGATGTTGGAGTCGATGTTTGCGTGAAAAAGTGTTCAATTTTGACCCGGGTCTGTGGAGGTTGTGAAAGCATTGCTCGTCTGTGCCATTCAGGAAATGCAACTCTGAATGTGATGGACATGTTGAAGAATCGATGCCGACATGTTATATTGTTGCGTTGCGTATTTTCGTTTCGGTATTACGGCATCTGCTGCGCACAGAGGCGCAATTTCATAGCAGCTTGACTCGTGGGAGCGTTGAACTATTCGAACCTTCCTCCTGACGGATGATTTTTCGTTAAATTTAAAATCATTAAGAGCGATAAAATTAATTACTTTCAATAGCTTCGGTATAGTTCGGTACGCAAATAAATTTCTTATATAAATAATAAGATGCGACAAGAGAAATGTTGTTCTGACCACTTCAAAGCGCCACCAGCGGCGACAACAGAAATCAATGACTCGATAGATGTACATGGCACCACAGGCAACAACTGTTCACTACATAATGGGTTTTCTCCTTCGCCCATTTTATACGACTTTAGCTTATTTATCACGACTCTGTATATGTGCAGCAGAAAAACAACGGTCTTGTGTTTGGATTAGGATTCCCGGGGTGGGATCGGATCCTAGACGAAAGAAAACAAAACTGTGAAAAAGCAATTCCAACGAGAGAACGATGAATAAATAACGACGTTTTCTAACGTTGGATTGGCTGCGGCGCGCTTTCGTCCGTTCGCTTTGCACTTCAATTCAAAGAGCAATTCAATTCGATGGAGGCAAAAAGCGCACCTTATTTCCGGGACTCATTTGCGGGTTTCCAATTTTGCGGTTGGCCCACAACAATAGATGTCCAGGGCAACGGAGTCTAGTCAAGCCAACCTCGCTCATGCAGTATAAACTCGGTGGTCGTGTGGTCATTAAAAGCGAGACAGACGCCTTGGATGGGCGCAAGTGAGAACCCCACACTATAAAATGGGGTCTGCATCGCATTTTCAGATAACGATAGGAAAGGGGTTTAAATTATGTTTTTCTCCGAATATGAAACACCGTTTCAGTTCAACGTTTTCAATTCAATGTCAGTTACGATGTCAGTTACTTACAAGTCAGTTACAGTCAAATCAGCCGGATAGTCGTTAAATTGGAATGCTCAGGTGCCTTACACGAAGCTCAATCGGGGGGAGCTTTATGTAGAGTT
>JAQGBY010007545.1:0-11623 GCA_034698785.1 Mycogona germanica | reverse complement strand
TAAGGTTTTCAGAAATCCTCAGTTGAGAACTTGATTTTCTCAGAAATTGCTCCGAAGTTGATTTTGATTTTGAGAAAAACCCAAATGCGCACCCAGGACCGGTCCAATAACGAGAGGAAAACGTCATAACCTCAATTCCAGTGCACTCCGGTTTTGATCCCCTCCCCCCTTAAGTCGAGCGTGACCCGAGTCTCCTTTACAAGAAAGGTTGTTGTCGACATCAACCTTAAATAGAAAACCTCAATTTCATTTTCAAAGAAAAATAAAGATGGCGTTGAGCGGATATGACAATGGCGGGTTCCACGATCACAAAAATCAATATTTTAATTTACTCGCTTTTCAAAATTTTGGTGGATATTTCGGTATTCAATTTGGCGACGACTTTTGTAGACTGAGAAAAATGAAACCGTTTTCTTTCATAATTGAAAAGCTGCAGTTTCCACGTATTCGAATAGCAAACAGAAATATTAATATTTCCCATGATAAAAATATATTTAAGGGATTTGCTCTACGTTAGAATTGAATTTCTGCATACGCACAGTGGTAAGGTGTCATCATTTATAGTTGAAGCAGCTCAGTGTAAAAAAATCTCACAATATTTCGCTCACAGCCCTGCAAAAACAGCATTCAAACTCCGCATGAATTATTTATATAATTCCACGAAAAAGAAGCCAAAAAAATCTTGGCTGGAAAAAATGCATCACAAAAAAAACGAGAGGAAATATTTATGCAGAAAGCCTTTATCGGAAACGATCGAAAGTGACCGTCTGTGAGCCCTAATACTCCGTTAACACATGATTGATGTACGATCGGGATTGAGGTGGAGGGGGCGTCGTCACTGGTTTCGGATTTTGTCGGTGTCGAAATTGGAAGCGTCGTCAAAAACATCGACGACACCTCCGATCAGAAACCGGATTGGATTACGTCGTGTGAACAGTCTAAGCATAATTTATGATCCAACATAAAACGCCGACTCGTTGAATGCGACCACACGACAATCGATATCAGCGTTAATGGAGAATCGATATAGAAAAATCGAATCGAATATCGATATGAAAAACGAAAATAAATTATTAAGACAGCTCGCGACTTTTTGAGGACACTAATCGCTAACACAACGACAAAATCCATCGCGATTATTGGATGGCGAGCGCTGGCGTCATCTCATTTTCGATCAGCGTTCCACCTGGTGGGAAAGCGGGGAAGCTCGAGTGCGATTCTGCCGTTGTCGTTTTAGCAAACAATATCTCATTTCCACAGACCCAGTAACCAAGCATACTTGAGTAGGGTGCGTTTAGACACTGAAAAAAAATGGGCGAATCCGTGCGAGAACAAAAATACTTTGTTTCCCTGTTTCTCCGCCAGGTGGCTATCTGCACTCAAATATACCACAATGCCCCCCCAGTCATCAAATAATCGCGTCAGATTTTGTTGTTGCACGGAAACGACATCTCCTCAAATGGTCTGTCTGGTGGTTCCATTCTGGTTTCGTGACACCTGGTTACCAAATCCAAAACCTTGTTAAAATAGAACAACCCAATCTTTGCTGAACTGGTCTTTCAATCCCAGACTCCACCGGATTTGCTTTCGGTTCTCGGGTTCATGTTGAAATTGTAATTTCTTCAATTTGCCGTTGCTGATGATGCTTTCAAATGGCCAGGGCAGCTGTTTAGGAAACTTCACGAAAGGAAACTGTAGCACGATGACTTCAGTAACACGATTAGTTTATCCTTAACCTATACTATAAAACTAAAAATCTGATTTTCATGTCCGGAGACTAACTCTCGAACGGCTCAATGAAATGGCAAAAAAATTAACATAAAGTTAGTAAACCATCATAATTCGCTAGCGACGGAATTACAGATCTCAATTTTCAATATTTCATCTTAAAATGACCATTACCAAATTCTGGATATCCTTTTCGGCGTACACAGCGTACGCTGGATATCCCTTTCGCTTCAAACTTAAAAAATGGCGTCTCCACATCAAAAGCATGACGTCGTCGATTTCACGAGACAACCATGCACACCAGATAACAGTTCCAACCAAGCAAACCATACCGCATACTATTACCGGAATAATATTTTCAATATAAAAATAAAATAAATAACAATATTAAAAAACATAAAATAATCAAATAAAAAGAAAATCATAAAAACGTGACGTACACTAATAGAATCATTTAAAGTGACGACACGGAATGTGCTCTGTTTCACACGCGAAGAAATTTTCAAAAACAATTTTGTTCGTCCACAATTGTAACTTTGAGGAAATCAGAATAAAAACAACGGTTTGAAGGCGCGAAGCAATCTGATATACATTTTGCAAATTAAACAACGGCTTTCTTAATTTCATTGTTTACTTTCGTTAATGAGAAAAAGCTGTGGGCTGACTAAATTTACTTTATGTTTACCACCAAACAATATTATTTGCAAGCTGAGTCAACAAATTAAATTAGCAGTGTACGATACTTGAGTGAACAACTAGTTCGAAAAATTACTCCTGGTGGAGTCTGGCGAAACAATTTGACAGATTGACTTAGCAGAGGCATTAGACCTTTAATACAGAAAGTTATTCTTACTAAATATATAAAGGTGAAGAAAACAAAGTTTTAAAAATAAATGATAATAAAAGTGGAGTTTCTGGGGTCGTTTTCCACAAGACAAGACAGGACCTGCTTCAAAATGTATATTGTGTTAATGTTTGTTGAGTTTTTCTGGCCTTAAACTCCTCTAGGGGCGACTTCGTAATTTTGCCTAGCCTAGGTCTGACCTACGTAGGGATCTTTTAACGTCTCCTGATATTGTACAGGCATGGGCCACGATTTATAGGTACTTCCATTGCAAAAGACAGCGTACGCAGGAATTTCTCTCTTCCGAAAAATTCCGACAGTGTCAACAAGAATCGAACCCACGAACCCCACGAAACCCACGAACCGAATCACGGGCATAGGAATGGCGCCACTAACAAAGTGCTAGGCTGCTGCGCCGCAAAGATCGTTCACCACTGAACTAGCCAGGCTCCATACATATAATCAAATAACACGTAATAAAGGCGAAACTGGGTTCCACTTAACGAGGGTCTTTTTACGGGATAAAGCGCCGTCTAGCGCGGAAAAAATACAGCTAAATTGGAAAACAACTTTTTCCAATTACGCGAGGCCAAGTCCATGTGGGGGCTCGACGAACCGGATTACAGGCCCAATACCAACCGGATTCAGTTATCTTACAAGATGAGCTCAAATAACGCGCTCCTCCACCCCAAAAGCCCCTGAGCCGCTGATATGACGAGAGCCGAGGATCTGTCGCTTTGTACTTAGGCTTAGCGACATTCCTGGTGGGGGAGGGAGGAATTTCACTGATTGGCTGAACATCGGATGTAATGCGGATGTCTTTGACCTGACCTTCAGAAACACTGGTGACGCTGGTGGACCTTCCTTAACGAAATAGCTTAAAAAAGTGTTTTCAAATATTAGCACTGTAGTTGTGAATTCGTCACGTGATAATAACGCATGCAGTGGCGCCTCCACGTGTTATTTTTATATTTAAAAAATTTAGATTTCCAAACATTTGACAATTGAAATATTTAATCGAAAAATAATCGTTTCAAAAATCGTTTTGAAATATTGTTATTTTTTTGGTTTCTATATTGAAAATAATATTTTGGTAAATAGAAATGTGTATGTAGTTGGATCTGTTATCTGGTGTGCTTTGTTTTCACGTGAGATGGACAACGTCATTCGTTTGATGTGGAGACGCCATATTTTGTTTTTCAGGCGAATGGGAGATTAGTAAGAATTTTTGAATGGTTAATTTATTGTGAAATACTGAAAATAGAAATCTGAAATTTCGTCGCTAGACAACCAATGTGAGGAGTTAACTATCTGCAGGTAAAATTTCATTCATTTTGGTTGAGCCGTTCGTTAGTTATTTCCCGAACAGAAATTATTAACTTCTGTTTTATAATATAAGATTTGTGTTTCTAACAAAAACAAAGTACGACTCGTCGTAGCCCAGTTGGTTTAGCTAGTGTTGTCAACAAGGTCAAGAAAATGAATGTCTCTGAAAAGGAAACGCTTTGAGACGCCTTCTCCTTCCTTCACTTTGCAAACACACAAGGCGAATTCCCAAAACATTCGGCCTACCAAAATTGAAAACATCAGCATTTTCAGTGAATCGCCGTATTTTTCAACAAAAAAGAAATTGTACTATGGCAACGATCGAGTTAAGAGTGCGAATAAATTGTCGACTTAGACATTGTATGACTCGCCAATTACTCTTTTCTATAAGAACACAGTAGTAGTATACGGAACTTTACCGTTCCCATTTCTGTTCGTTTCATCTTTTTTTTTTCTTTTTTGGTGGGATTCGAACGTCCGGAATGGTTCAGATGCCACACAAATCTCGTCAAATTTTCTGGACAAAAAAAAGAACCATTTTTATAGACGGGGATCCAGTTACGAGTCAAAGAGTTCGATGGCTAGAACGCACAAACTGAACGTGCATAGTCGATCATTTATAACTGATCAACTGGTGTAGTTTAATCCATCCGCCGACTTTCGAATCACCTCGGGACACATCTACACCGACTTACCAGGCCCAAACACAATTGTCTTCAGCCAGTTCCGTTCTGAGGCAGTGACCACGACAACCTTTAGTATCTCTTATACCCTAGTCTCTGTGTAACCTTGCTGAACTTGCTTGTGAGATCTCAAGTCTTTGCATAATTTGGTCATTTTCTTCGATAAAAGTAGCTTTGTTTGGTTACACGAGCCAAGCATACTTGATCAAAGCGTGCTTGAGTAGGACAATTGTTTGACAATTGTTATGTTAAATTGAAAAATAATCATTTTTTAAACATATATTTGATTATTTTATGTTTTTAACATTGTTAGTTTATTTTATTTTACATTGAAAATATTATTCCAATAATAGTATGTGCTATGGTGTGCTTGGTTGGGACTGTTATCTGGTATGCTTGGTTGGAACTGTTATCTGGTGTGCTTGGTTGTCTCGTGAAATTGACGACGTCATGCTTTTGATGTGGAGACGCCATTTTTTAAGTTTGAAGCGAAAGGGAGATTATCCAGAATTTGATAAGGGTTATTTTAATATTAAATATTGAAAATTGAGATCTGAAATTCCGTCGCTAGCGAATTATGATTGTTTACTAACTTTCTGTTAATTTTGATGCAATTTCATTGAGCCGTTCGTGAGTTAGTCTCCGGATATGAAAATCAAAATCTGTTTTATAATATAGGATTTCGACGTGTTTTAAAGACAGATCAGCAGATGGCGCTGGCAATTGATTACGATTTCGAATGTGCTCAATAGGTTGCGTTTTACTTTTCAGAACATTCGGGCACGTGACCTGAACTTGAAGATAGAACCTGCGATCTCGAAAGCCCGCTTTCCCAAAATTTCAATGACAATTTAGATGTCTCGAGCATACTCGAGAGGTCATACGTGTGACAGGGCCTTTAGTTTTGCAACGTCACAGTTGCCCGGGCATCACTCACCCAGTTGGGTAGGGGGGGACTAGGGGCGCCTCCCGCTTGACAGCAATGTTTTTCTATTCTCTCCAAATTGGCGGCGAATTTTACGACAACGCAGTCGCCACAACTCTTGGACGAAATCCAAAGGCCGGGACAACGAAATGTAGCGGGTAGAATTTGGGCGAGACGTCGGAACGATATCACCGGCCCAAGACACGCAGTTTCAGCTGGTTTGGAATCACCATTTCGTATCCCAATGCAGCATATTAGGCACATTTTAATCCTGAAATTTTTAAGAAATCTTTAATTTAATTTAATTAAACTAATACCATAAAACGAAGTTGGTGTTTTTCCTGTGTGTCCCTCGATAGCTCACCAACGGCGTAGCGCAACGACATGAAATTTACATTGGATGTAGTGTCGCAAATTCTACGATAAACACAACTTGTTTCCTGGCTGCTGTTTGCGTTCATGAGATTTGAATTACCCAAGTAGTGTCGCAAAATGCAAGGGCATTACAACTTATTCCAGGTCTTAATGTTATTGCGTTCATGAGATATGAGTTTAATAAATAAAAATGTCACCGAGTGAGTCTATGGACGCCGGCGACTTAAATTGTGAGTATGTCGGGGTCACAAGGGTGCGTGGGAGAAATGGTATACGCGTTATGTGTCGCCATCTACCGGCAGATTAAGGGAACTGAGAGGCGGAATGTTTGAATGAGGTTGGAGCTGGTGATTGGGCCAATGACGTCACAAAAGTAAAGAAGATTGTCAACTTTGTGTGTGTTGTCGTCTCCGACCTCTTGTGACCTTGTAGATAAAAGTGAAGTGATAATGCGCGTCGATAGTTTAAGACAATTCGAACAATATCGCGCATCCATATTTTATCCCAGTTTTATGATTCCCGGGTGAATCCAGGTTCTATGCCTAAGTTTAAAATAATTTCATGCGCACAACTTCATTCTGAAGAAGAGCGAAGCAAAGTCATCCAGTGTTTTCAGTAAGACATGAAAACCAAACTTTAGCGCTTCAAACATGAATGATAACAGCAGAAAAAAAATTGGTATTGTTTCTCGAAACACTTTGAAGCCATAAAAATGTAGTTTTAAAGAGACTCCAGAGCCTGCTGCTGCTAAGGCATTAGGTGTAAGAATATTATTTTCCTATTTTTTCTTCTTCGTCTTCTCTATCTCTCGTTCTTTCATTCTATTCAACATCATCACACACGTACACGGCCTTTGTGAGTTGCAAATGCACTTAAGGTCTTTCGTGGCGGACAATTTTCCTCCCGACAAGAACTTCTTAATTTCTCCGAGCAAAAGTCGTTTACAGGCGATAGACCCCGTAGTTAGCGTTTAATGGCCTAGTAGCGAAAGGCCTCGGTGCGGCCAACCTGGGGAGCCAGGCGGGCCGCAATCGAGCCGTGTGAACATAGCGAAGAATACTTGTGACGAGAAAGTAAGTGGAACTTTTCCAGTTACCTCCATATTTGTCTCAAATTACGAGGAAAACACGAAGATGATCGGCCAGGGTCGCTAATTTAGACTGGTATCATCATGGTAACAATTTTATTAAAAACATCAGAGTGCGGCAGGTGTCTGAGCGTGACAGCTATTGGTGTCCTCTGGTGGCGTTCCTGGGAATCAGTTGGCTGCACTAGTTAACGATTGGTCTAAAAATGAATGAATAACTGTCGTTGGAACGCTATCTACAGTTATTCATTTGGTGGTTATCGTCCAGTAAAAGGATCCAGCGATCCCATCGATGAATTGGGATACCATAGCGCAAATTTCATTGTGCTGCGTTACGCCGTTCATGAGTTATCAAATCGCCACCATGATTTTGAGCTGGCGCTAGACTGCGACGACGCCATCCAGCGACACTGCGAGGAGCCAATGGCCCGTCCCAATCCCCCCCCCCCACTCCCCCCCCCCATCAACGCACGACTCGGGCATTAAAAAAACATCCTTCCCTTTTCTATTTGCAGAGGCAAATAAACGATGGGTTTATCACCAGATGGCGCCGTACTAAGAGGGGGCAAAGAAGTCAGCTTGGCTGAGAAAATCATTCGAACCGGGGCTCGTAAAAAAAAACTCGCGCAAAAGCGAGTTAAACTTCTGGAAAGGAACCGGAATCGTACAACGCATATGTTATTGATTTTAGTATACGCATGTTTTGTACGACGCCCCCCTCTATCTCACCCTCACCCCACCCCCACCCATCCCCTCATCACCTCATACGTGAATCGCGCATTGCCACTGTCAACGAACAAGAGGAGTAGAATCCGTAAGATGTGGGCTCAGCGCGTGGAAACACACGAGGTGGAGTTGTATGCCGTGTTTGACTTTTAAACGGTAGTGACTAGTGTTTCTGACGATGTCCACTGGGAGGCGTTAGTAGCGTTTGTACTACTTTTTTAATTTACTATGTACTATGTTTTTTAATATTGTTATTTTATTTTATTTTTATATTGAAAATATTATTCCGGTATGTGGTTAGAACTGTTATCTGGTTTGCTTGGTGGAACTGTTATCTGGTTTGCTTGGTTGGAATAGTTATCTGGTTTTGCTTGGTTGGGACAGTTATCTGGTTTACTTGGTTGTCACGTGAAATCGACGACGTCATGCTTCTGATGTGGAGACGCCATTTTTTAAGTTTGACGCGAAAGGGAGATTATTCAGAATTTGATAACGGTTGTTTTATTATGTAATATTGAAAATTGAGATCTGAAATTCCGTCGCTAGCGAATTGTGGTTGTCTACTAAGGGTATATTAAATTTTATTCAATTTCATTGATCCGTTCGAGAGTTAGTCTCCGGACACGAAAATCAAAATCTATTTTATAATATAGGATAGTCGCTCCATCCTCAACTTCTGCAGTTCCTTGGCAACGTAAGGAGTTTGAAGGGATGGATAGGTTTCGCGGGAAAAGCAGATATTGGTAGTAACAAAAAACAGTTTTGTTTTTTTGGATAGAGAAAAAAATCAATAGATTGTAGGAGAAAATAGACGAAGGGAGAAAAGACAAAGCGTCGGATGACGATAACTTTGCATTTTAGTCTACGATTACGTCGTTTCGCTGCATTTGGTTAAGTTAACCGTTTCGAACCCGTTTATCTCGGTGTCCATTTTCGTGCATCTTTATTCTAGTTGCGTTTTTTTGGTGGTCATTTTGGCGTCGTTCCACCACCGATGACCACATCAAACGCGAGCCGGACGAATTCGCGGAACATAGGTGGCGTTTCGAACGTCATCGTTCGGTGCAGTGTGGTCAGCGCATCGGATTACTTACAACGGTGATCGCGGGTTCAATTCCCGGCCGAGGCCGTCCGGACCAATGCCAATTTGTCCACGATATTGGGGGGCCTCCGACACGGCCCAGCAGTCAGTACAGGTTGGCCGCACCTGGTCCGTTGACGTGCGCGCATAACCATTATGAGGGCGATCTAGTAGGAATCCACTCCCCCAAAATATAAGCGAGGCCCTCCCTATACCTCCATTGTTTTTGCACAATAGAATATGGGGTTTTGTTCTGCCCGGGCCGAGTTTAACGCAGTAGCTATCAGCGCCACCGCCATTATTATTCGGGGGAACGAAAATTCTTTAGTCCCGACATGGCGGGGTCGGCTTTCGAGAGGGAGCCACTTTCACATACCTGAGAACACGCTTTTTAAAAACGATGGAAATCGATTTCTCGATTATATCGATCGATTCCAGCGACAAAATTCAGCGGTATCGGCGAGCTTCAAACACGACAAATAATCGATTGATTAATCACGTGATCTCAAGGCTCAGCAAATGGAAGTTGGAAAACGAAATGGAAATACAGAGTATATCATTTTAAAAAAATCACTTTCTAAAACGTCAAAATAATGTTATTGTAGATGGTTATTCTTAAATTAAACACCTAATCCCAGACAATAGCGCCCACTAGTGGTCGTTTTCTAAGTTTAAACCATTTCTTGAAGTTTAATAAGCGAATTACATCGGCCTTTCTCTTTAAATTTTTTAAGGGTTGTGCCATGATGAGGGAAATTCGTTTTAGACATGTGCACTGAATTGTTTCGAATTAGTTTTTAAAAATGAAATTGAGTGTTTTTCGATAATATTCTTAAATACATACCAAAAAATTATCAGGTGTCAAGACCTACTTCATTTTGTCCTTCCAACTGGATCCATGTAATGTCGTTCATTCCAGAACAAAAAATAATTACTCGTCCCATGGCAATCAACCAA
This sequence comes from Mycogona germanica, assembly GCA_034698785.1. Classification (NCBI taxonomy): domain Eukaryota; kingdom Metazoa; phylum Arthropoda; class Diplopoda; order Chordeumatida; family Chordeumatidae; genus Mycogona; species Mycogona germanica. Next base: position 1,891 of record JAQGBY010007545.1, on the reverse strand, counting down.
TCAAAGAGCTATATTTTAATTTTTAAATAATTTGCTATCTGAACCGGACAAGAGTTTTTTAAAGACATTAAGGAACAACTTGGGCGCACCATCTTTCAAAATCGTATCAAACGTTCCAAATGAATTTGATTCCATCATTTGTTGGATATCCAAATGAATAAACAGTCCAATTTTTAAGCGAATATGGGTGCCGCGCTATATCAAACGGGGGCGTTCATTTCCCTAATTGACTGAGGATATATACGTATACGATCGAGACGAGAGCGACGAGTAATATCGTCTCGAGTGGCGACCCGCAAAATTGTCCCCCCGAAAATGTCCGCTCCGTGAAACGACCCACCCCGAGACACGTGACCCGCGTACCAACCACCCAGAGATCAACCCCCACTTCTTTCGGTTCAACCCCTCCTGGTCTCCCCCCATATTAGGGTTCATTTGGAAGCGGGCACGAGCATCACCAGAGGCGATAAGGGAAATTTTATGAGTAATTTGCGTTTTCTATAAAACGGAAGAAAAAAAGGCAGGGGCGGAATGTGGACGGGGGAGGAGGAGGACCCTACGTCACCAACCCCCCCCCCCCCAAACATTCTACCCCTCCTCTCACCCACCCCCATCTTTATTCTCCATTTCACTTTATGATGTCTTCCACAGAAAGTCGTAAGTCACCCATAAATTCGAAAGACGGGGGTGGTGGTGGGCGAGCAGGACACCGTGGATTCTTTTTTCATATTCTTCCTATCGCGAGTCGGGACAAAACGCGACAATTTTTCTTGTCTTGTGCCTAAGCGGGGGAAAACAAAACCTTCGGGACACAAGTACTGGTGCACAACTGGCTAGATTATTGGAGGAATTAAGGGCAAAGACATTTTTCTTTTTCTTCCTGCGCCGGAAAGCGTTAACCGTCTTTTTCGGTCCATCCGCCGCGGGTTCATAGTTCCGGATCCGCGGTCTCCGCACCGCTCACTGACCGCGCAATCTATGAGCCTATCGGTATTACGACGGTCCCGGGATCGATTCCCGGCCAGAGATTAATCACCAGGGGGTACTGGAGACCCTCATCAATCTGTATCTCTCTGTTGGCGAGGTAAGGGGTAAGGCACAAAGGGTGTTCACAATTTGAAATTAAATTTTAAAAAACCGCTAATCCAGTCTCTTGATTTCACACCACAAACCAAGAGATTGTCAATGAAATAGAAACATTTTAACCCACCACTCTCCAATAAGTTCAAAGATAACGTCAAAAATGCGATGTCGACGTCGCCGAATAACCTTGAAGGGGATAATTCCGAATGTGGTTTCGGGGAATCATGAAACTGCTCTTGTCGACATTAAATGTTTGAGGGCAACCCAAATTTATGATTAACCCTCGTATATAAGGAAAAGACTCACCTAATAACACCATGACCGAATGAAGATAAACAAAACCAGGACTTACCTATTAAAAAGAAGAAACAAAAAATAGCATTAATTAAAAAGTCTAATTCAACTGAATTTCTTAGAAATTATTTTTACCTGATACCAACTGCCTTGAACCAGTATTCCGGAACAATAATGTAATCAATCAAAAATACGAACATCACAAAAACAAGCGTCAAGCAATTGAATATAATAAAATTGACCCCCATTTTTATCCTATATTATAAAACAGATTTCGATTTTCATGTCCGGAGACTAACTCACGAACGGCTCAATGAAATTGCATACAAATTATCATACACTTAGTAAAACATCATAATTCGCTAGCGACGGAATATCAGATCTCAATTTTCAAGATTACATAATAAAACAACCGTTAAATTTTTTTGGATAATCTTCCTTTCGCTTCAAACTTAAAAATGGCGTCTCCACATCAAAAGCATGACGTCGTCGATTTCACGAGACAACCAAGCAA
>JAQGBY010007544.1:0-11623 GCA_034698785.1 Mycogona germanica | reverse complement strand
AAACAATACTAAAATTACAGGACTTCATCAAGCCAGAAACGTTCGCGAACATATAACAAAAACGCATTAATGCTTATAAAAAAGACAACACATACAATAAATTATATATTGTTTTAACTTTTCACACAACCTTTAAGAATTTTACGAAAGCCTACATGAAATATTGCGTTCGCCGATGCTGAGAATAAATATGAAAAATATTATTGTGGACATGGAATGTTCTACTACAGTGCTGCTTTAAAGTCGAACGGTTACTAAAAAATGTTTTACTGGTGCGTAGTCGATATTGAGGCGAGAAAGAAAATGAAAGTGAGTTATATTTCTAGAAATGAAATTCAATTTTTGAATTTTTTGTGTCGGCCAACTGAAAGGAAATATCAATTTACGCTAGAAATATCAGCAAGTCATGCGAATTCCTCGCCCAGGTTGGTCTGCTTTAGAATCAGACCTAATTTCATAAAAAGTCAGCTTGGCATTTAATTTTTAAATACCTCGCTAATGTCAAAAAATTCGTCAAAAAATTCTCAATCCGATCAGTAAAACTACATTTGTCATGAATTGCAATTAATCCGCCATTAAACTCTTCTATCGATTCACATAAGGAAATAGTTTTCACGAAATTGTAGCTAGGATTAAGAGAATTACCACCTCATATCATTTCACGCATTTCACGTTTCGTTCCATGAAACTGTCATTTTGTTTGGGCCTAACGCATGCGTGTCATAAAAAGGAAGTATTCACGTTGGCGCGCATCTGGTATTTTTAAAATCATCCCTAAGTTAATGGAACAGAACGTAAAAACTCCATCGTGTAAATGGCGCCGCCAAAGTTGCGTATAAATACCGATTATTGCACGTCTGGCGCCGTAAAAATGTCATTTAGTTTGGGGTCCAGCACACATACCTGTACATCGTGCTGATATATATATATATATATAATCTTTCATCGCGATTGCGTGTCGGGGCTCCAAACAAAATGACACTTTCCATGGCGGCAAACTTGAAACGATCGATCGTGTGCAAACGTCGCTTTTACTCGTGTGTAAACACTAGAACTCGAAGCTACTCGAATATTGCTTTAATTGATTGGGGAGATTGTAATTTTCGACGCATTAACATAATATTCACACTTGAATTATTATTATAATTTTAATGGAATAATTTCTGAAACCTGTCACACGTAGTTTTATTGTCCGTTGTTTTACTAGAACTACTCCAGAAAGATGTTGCTGCACAATCTTCAGATCGAAATGATATCTCTCATCTCAAATTCCGTTTAGTAATCTTACAATTTTTTTAAATAAATGTAATAAATGTATGGCGCAAATTTATAACCGGAAGTGGTGATTTTACTGAAAATGGAGCTTCGAAAGTTAGAGGTTCCATTTCGATAACGCCTAGAGTTGTAGTGTGTTTTTCTTTCGAGAAAGAAACGCTGCGAGTTGATTAAAATAAAAAAAGTCGTAGTTCTACGTCAGAAATTTCTCGTTCGCAAATTTCCAAATATTTCATCTTTTTTTTAAAGTGTTTGTCTAGGACAGTGCGCAACTGTTGCGCTTGTGCGAGCGTGACTTTGGGAACACGATGGGCGAGTTGCTCGGTAGCGACTGTCGTCGTTTGTTGACCGCCTGCGAGAAGTGACACTTGACGTTGCCCTGCGACAGCAGCTCCTTGAAGATGGCCACGATATTCATGTTATCCTTGGCCGAGCACTCGACGAAGCCGTGCTCCCAGTCGATGTTCGCGGTAGTCTCGGCTGTCTCTTGACTGATCTGTCGCCGGCTATCCGGCAGATCGCTCTTGTTGCCCACCACCACGGTGGGCGTGGATCGACCCGGTTTCGCCGACTGGATCATTTCCCTGAGCAGTCGCACTTCCTCGAAGGAGGCGGCGTCGTCGATGGCGTAGACCAGCACGAAGGCGTCGGCGTTGCCCACCGACAGGGCCCTCATGGCCGGGAACTCGTTGGAGCCGCTGGTGTCCAGGATCTCCAGGGTGAGCGGTGTGCCGGCGATGTCGTACTCGCCGCGGTGCATCTCCTCGACGGTGGCCTTGTAGTCGGCCACGAAGGTGTCGTAGAGGAACTGGGTGACGATGGCCGTCTTGCCCACGCGCGGGGCACCCAGCATCACCACCCTGTAGTGGTCCTTGGTCACCTCGGCGCTGGCTTGCTCGACGCGAGGTGGGCGCACCACCGGAAGACCGCCTCCACCGCCATCACCCGGCATGGGGATGCCGGGTAAGCTGTATTTCCGGCCCTGGCGGGCGAAACCGGAAGGCGTTCCCGGCACCTGCAACGAATAACAACCGAACAACAACCGATTAGTGAGGAAGGACCAAAGTCGAAGTCTACAACGAGTGTTGGTGGGCGCTTGATGCGTACAACTAAGTTTACATTTCATGAAAAAGATCGCGATCTTTGTCTCACAGAAGTGAAAAAATCAAGGCTTCATGTAACTTTCAAATGTAAATCAAAAGGTCGCAGCTCCTAGGAGCGCTTTTAGATCCCCTGATGCGATTCATTTTCACTGAACGCAGCGCTCCGCTCTCGAAATAACATGAGCGGCAATGGCACAATGAGAAAGCGATCTGAGCGAAAGACGGACGAGCGCTCTTGGCGGGAATTGAAAGACTATAAAGTAGCGCCATCTATTGAACAAATATGACAATGGCGTGTGAATCAAACGCTGCATCTCGACTAAATGCAAGAGATTGTGGAGCGAAAATCGCGAGAACCTGGATATATGGTTTCCCGACAAATCTTCGGCGCCCTGTGATTGGGTGCCGAAGATTTTTCTTCGCGCCGAAGATTTGTCGAGAAACCCGTCCCTGGATCGTGATTTTGCGATCTCTTCTTGTAATGTAAATCGGTGATGTTCATCGAACTTTTACGAAAATTATTGCATTCGTGTAGAGTTTTATTATTAGGAACAGAATTTTGTGATTTCCTTGCTGAATTTTCATAGGCCAGGGTATGGTTTCCCGACGAATCTTCGGTGCGAAAAAAAATCTTCGTCGCCCTGTGATTGGCTGATTTGATGACGTTTCGCGTTCGAATTTGCGAAACGTCACCAAATCAGCCAATCACAGGGCAATGAAGATTTTTCTTCGCGCCGAAGATTCGTCGGGAAACCATACCCAGAAAAATATCTCGACAAAAATCATGTGCTAATAACATATACAGAAGTCTCTGAGCAACCACACCTTTAATTGTTGGATATGAAAGAAATCAAAATAAAAAATATTAAAAGCATTAAGAAAAATATAAAAATCAACCAGAAGAAAAATAAAAATATTGGAATGAAATGGTCACAATCCGAAATGACTCGCTTTCAAATATCTAATCCATCCGATCCCACGATTCATTCCAATGATGTCAAGAACTACGAACAACACTATTCAGATGGAAATGGGCTAAAATATTTAAGAAATAAAAAAAATAGTTCACAGGCCCATTTACAATAATAGCATCCATCGTCGCGTAGGTCGTCAAGTGTTTACGATCAGTTAGGGAAGGCCTATGCCGTGTAATTTCGCATAATTATAATTTATCTTGAATCTATTGCTTTCAATACGATTTATGTTCGCACTAACGCACATCCGCACACGTGTTGCTATGAGTACTAAAATAGGTAATTGGGGTGCGTCTGCTTGACTTGCAGGATGCTAGGCAATTTTTAATATTAATTTATAGACTTGCCGCCAACGTTATATACCTGTAGTCATTAGTACCGACGACATTATCCCCTCAAGTATTTAGCACCGCATCGAGTTTTGTGCCTTGGTAGCGTAAAACCTTAACTCAAATCTGTGATCCGATAGAAAAACACGACTTAAGATGAATCCTGCTTAGCGAGGGAATATTTCTTGTCGTATATTTCGTGCTTGAGTGAATGGCGAGAATGGATTCTGTTGTATCGGCGCTGTGTAGTGGTTTATTTTTATGGCGTCCTGCTTCCATGAGCATAAAATCGCTATGGTTTTTTTATTCTTGGGAGTTGTCTGGGAACGTTGTTTTTGGCGAGGCTTTTTCGACAACAGATTTTTGAAATTTACGATGAGCGAATTTGACATTAAACGTTTTATCACTAGGAGACGCACATTTCGTTATTTAGCGGGTGATTTCAGGTTTCCAACATCGCCGCTAGTGGCGCATCATACTGTTAATAAAAAAAAGCTTCATTTACACTTGGTCCATTTTGATTTTACACTTGACCCATTTTCACGTGAAATGACCCCTAGATTCCCCTAAGGTAACTGAGGTCAGTAGAAATACATCCTATATTATAAAACAAAAAATTGGACTTTCCTGTTCGGAGACTAAATCTCGATCACTTTTCAGATTTCAGAATCGCTAGCGATCACTTTTCAGATCTATATATTCAATATAACATAATAAAATAACCCTTATCAAATTTTGGATAATCTCCCTTTCGCTTCAAACTTAAAAAATGGCGTCTCCACATCAAAAGCATGACGTCGTCGATTTCACGAGACAACCAAGTAAACCAGATAACAGTTCCAAACAAGCAAACCAGATAACAGTTCCAACCAACAATATTTTCAATATAAAAATAAAATAAAATAGCAATATTAAAAACCATATAATATTCAAATAGATATTTAAAAAATGATTCATATATAGTGTGCGTTTATCGTGTGTTATTGTGTAAACGCAAAATAGCAGGTAAATTTAAACAATTAATTTTTATTTCATTGGTGGTTACTGTAAACCCAGGCAAAGCCGGACACCCTTCTTGTCCTAATATAAAAATTGATCCTTCATTATACTCTAGTATATTCAGTATATTGAGCAACTAACCAATTGATTCACTGGGACGCCACCAGAAGACAGGAATACCTGTACACTAACCAGAGGATAATTTCAACGTACTGTATGTAGGAAAACAAAACAGAAGAACAATTGTTTAATTAAAAGTTTAAAGTTATCCATCGAATATTAATCTTTTGAAACTCATCGACGAGAGGTTGATTAAGGAACTGTTCTCTGGGTAGTTCTGTTTCAATAATGATTTCCTTATTAGTCCTTCCCGTATAATGTAAACAATTAGTTTTCGTGTAGTACAGTGTGGATCACGACCTGAAGCGAAACAAAAGATTCGTCCCTAGCCAAGCATCGCGCAAAATGGCACGCATACAATTATAATTCCGTCGCAATTTGGAGAAATTAGTCAATCCCTGGAGAGAAATGGCGGGCGTAGAAAAAGTAAACATTCGTCGTTTAGGAAATGCAAAATCGTTTCTGACGCAGGAAAATTAGAAATTATGATAAACTGAGTGTAGGGGTATTTTTCTTCCTAAGCCACACTAATCGATCCAACAATCCGCCCTACAAAATTGTACAGCGAGAGACAAAATTGAGTTTGACATCTAATTTAGAATCGAAATTGGTTTCTATGTTCGTGAAACTCAAGCTGAATGTTAAAATATTCGGATTTGATGGTTGTGCAGTTGTATATTCGTCACGTGCTATAACGTCATGCAGTAGCGCCTCAACGTGTTATTTTTATATTTAAAAAAATTAAGATTTCCAAACGTTTGACAATTAAAATATCTAATAAAAAAATAACCGTTTTTATAAATATCGTTTTTTTTTTATTTTATTTTATTTGGTTTTTATATTGAAAATATTATTCTGGCAAATAGAAATGTGTATGTAGTTGGGATTGTAATCTGGTGTGCTTTGTTGTCACGTGAGATCGACAACGTCATTCGTTTGATGTGGAGACGCCATATTTTGCTTTTGAGGCGAATGGGAGATTAGTAAGAATTTGTTACGGGTTTTGTGAAATACTAAAGTTCGAGATTTGCTAAACAACTATCGTGAGGAACTATCTGCAGGTAAAATTTCATTCGATTTGGTTAAGCCGTTCGTAAGATATTTCCCGATTTATTTATCCCGATTATTTTCTCTGTTGATCGTCAAGAAAAACAAATAAAATTACCAAACTATCGACTACCCACGACTATCCATCCCAAAGCCCATTACATTCACCATCACCAATTCATACAAATAAAAAATAAATTCATGGTGCCTGATGAATAAAAATGTCATCACTTCACCTAGTCACGTGACAGATGACCATTTCCGCCAGAACACGTTCGCCAGAGGTCGCCACATTCAACCGGCAGTTTCGGGTACAATGTATTAGAACGTAATTGAAAATTTGAGCTGTGGGTACCAACGTTGAAGCAAATTATTTGGCAGCTTCTTTCAATTATGGCGCATATTTCTGTACAACTGTATAAAAATCTAGAAAAGGTGTGCTAAATTTATTCGCTCGGAGCGCGCAAATGCATTCACTGACTCGTACAGACTCAGCATTCGAATAAATTGAAAAATTTCCGTCATTGTTTCACGAATAAATTACGCTCATATTCGTTCCTTTGTATTCATATAGAATAATTTTTTTTCTTTTTGGCATGGTAAGCAACCGAGAGACATCCGAGAAATAAAAGAGGGCTGCCTTGTATGTTATTGTGCCCATTACGGCGCCCTGAATTGTATTTCGAACCAATAAGACGAACGGCTGTTGCGTCGTTCGAATTTCAGTGCGCGTTTTTATTTTTATTTTTCCTTCTCTCCACCCGGATCCAGTGTGCAGTTCCGAACTCAGGTTAAAGAGAATGGAACGGTATTGGATGGATCACGTTAGTGAGATCGGCGCCGCCGTTTGCTCTTGTTAGCCCAACATTGAGGAGGAAGGGAGCACGAAATTTTATATTTCATATATCGATCGTGGAGAGAGCCCCACATTCGTAGAGACGAAACTGGCGGCGCAGGATTCGATATAGGAAACCCATCGGGGAGAAAGAGGAAGCCGTTCCCTAATCAAATTTCTCCAGCCCAGAAAATATGATAAATATAAACGTTTGGAAAAGTTCGACATGTAACGTTAAGCCTTTGTGTGCGGCTATAAAAGTGCGATCCACGAGGTCGTTGTGCAGCATGGCGAATTTGAGCTGGCATTCGGAATTGAAACCGTGTCGGCACAATGGACAAGCTTTGACAAAGCGATCTTAGGAGACCTTCGATTGTATTCGATCTTATATTATAAAACGGTATTTAAAAGTATCCGTTCGGGATATAACTTATGCACGGCTTGACGAAATTGAATGAAATTTTACCTACATATAGTTCATCACATTAGTTGTCTAGCGACGAAATTTCAAATCTCGATTTTTAGTATTTCACAATAAATTAACCGTTAACAAATTCTTACAAATCTACCATTCACCTGAAAAATAGAATATGGCGTCGCCACATCAAACGAATGACGTTGTCGGTATCACGTGAAAACAAAGCACACCATATTGCAATTACAATAACACACATTTCTATTTACCAGAATAATATTTTCAATATATTAAAGAAATTAGCATTACTATAAACCGAAATTAATTAAAACGATATTTTTAAAAGTGATTATTTTTCGATTAGATATTTCCGTTTGAAAATCTAAATTTATAAATTTAAAAATCTCATGTTGAGGAGCCACGGCATGACGTTATAGCACGTGACGAATCTACAACTGCAGTGTTACAACGTTACTCACGCACAAAACAGAGTTTTAAAATTTTTTAAATCCTTTTCCCCTCGACGGGAAACATAGCACGCTTTAGCATTTGAGGGAACAGAGATTTAAAATATTTAAAAATGATTTCGAATATCTTTTTTTTCTTCAAATCAACTGTAGTCAACTACAGTTTTTCGCAAGCGAGAGTTATTTTCCGAGTCACAATGGACCACCAATTACTCATATTTTAGTGTTAAATTATTCCTTTTTATCGTCATTAAGCGGCGTTTACACATGAGCGATTAAGCGAAAAAATCACTGCTTTTTGTTGTGATTAGGTGGAATAGTCGCCACTCCATGGAGCGTGTGTCGCTCCCATCACGAATAGAAATGTTTTTATTCTGAAGGGAGCCTCGCATGGGATCCGTTTACTGAGCGCCTTCTGTGCGCTCGCTGAGGGCTCCTCTCCGCTCTTGAAATAGCATGAGCGGTTATGGCACAACAAGAATAGCGCTCATTTTTGGCGCGAATGCATCAGAATGCGCGGAACCGCGCCATCTATTGAGCAAACGTTGCAACAGCATGTGACTGGAGCACTGCATCACTCCATATAGGTAAAAAATGCAAAAGATCGTAGGAGCGTTGGTCGCAGGGGAGCGGAGCACGCTCATGTCTCCTGCGACCGGTTAAGATCGGCTCCCTGGAACCCGATCTTCTCCTGTGTAAACGTCGCTTAAGATTTCAGTGGGATCTCAGGAGGTGGTAGTTCGATACCCCCGGTCTCGAGCGGACGAAATAAATTGGGTTCGGAAGCGGTGGCGGTGGGGACCGTCTTTCGAGGTGTGGGCGGCGATATCGGAGAAAATCGATCCGCCCGTCGTTCCGTCGAGAAATGGGAAAGTCGTACCGAAAAAAATATATATATTTAAAGATCGCATCGCGCAGCTTGACATTTGATACTCGTCGACATCCTCTTTCGACAGACAATAGCCGCGTGTTACACGATGCTGGAATTTGTCGGGCGGCGGTGGCTTGCCTTTGTATTGCTATCTTTCTGGAGGAGGAATGGGGTGGGGGGAGGTAACAATCGCGAAGATCCAGTTTAGGAAAAAATATATAAACTGCATTAAGCATTTTTTCTTCCTCTTCCTATTCTGTTTTATGGAGGACCAAAGATGTTGGCTAAAATAACAGAAGAAGATAAAATTCTTCGGATGCGAGCAGCCTGTTTTCTTAGTGAATGATGCCGGGTTTTATTCCCGCATTACTGACATTGTATATACACCTGTCGTATGTAAGCACGACGGTACATTGTGATGTTAATCTTCAGACCTTCCTGATACCCTGGATGCACCTCTGTCGAAAATATGTGTCCGTCATAATATCCTAGTTGCACCTTGACCTGCGTGACATTGCTTGAGAGATCTCAATTGACATTATAATTTTGGGAAAGCAGGATTTGAAGATTGCTTTCTTCAAATATACAGATCACGTGATTGAATGTTCTTAAAGATCCAACACTCCCTCTTGAGCACATTCGAAATTGTTAAGCGCAATTGAATTAATTCAAGATTTTATCACCAGCGCCGCCTGGCGATTTGTCGTTCAAACTCGTCAAAAAATCCTCGTTACACTATGATACTTGAGCTTATTTAAGATGGGTGAATTTCCATTCGAGAATGAACAGTAATATCTTGTCACGCCGATCTTGTTTAGTGAATAAACGCAATTGGCGTGACAATATATTAATGCTCATTCTCGAATGAAAATTCACCAACCTTAAATGAGCTCAAGTATTATGGAGTAACGAGGGTTTTTTCGACGAGTTTGAACGGCAGTCAAAACTGCCGGTAAAATCTTGTATACTGAGTGCATCTCAATTGAGCTTAACAATTTCGAATGGGCGCTATAAGGTGCGTTGAACCTCTAAGAGCATTCGACCACGTGATCTGTATTTTAAGAACGTGTATGTGATCTCGAAAGCACGCTTTCCCAAATTTTCAATGACAATTGAGAACTTCAATGATTGCAGCAATGAAGCATGAAGCATAATTGAGCTTAACAATTTCGAATGGGCTCAATAATGTGCGTTGGACCTCTAAGAGCATTCGGTCACGTGATCTGTATTTTAAGAACGTGTCTGCGATCTCGAAAGCACGCTTTCCCAAAATTTCAATGACAATTGAGTACTTCAAGCATGCTTAAATTCTAGCTACACTGTAAGCATACTTCAAGTTACTCGAGAGATTTCAATTGTGCTTGAGATTGGGGGAAATTATCCTCTGAGATCGTAGCCATTGCGAGCGCTACAAATCACGTGCTCGGATCCTATTAAAAGCTGAACGCACCCTCTCAAGCACAATTAAAAATCTTGAGCACAATTGGGATGGAGGAATTTGTCATTCGAGAGCGATTAGCAATTTCTTGTCAACAGCACGGACGAACGGCACGTGCCAATTCTGTTCAATGTCTAAACGCACATTCTGTAAGGGTTGCTATTTTCGTCGTTTAAATTTTTAATTTTGCGATATCTATGCCCCTGTTTAAGGGCGCTATGTTTGACTCTGTAGGGCCTTTCATCGGTTTTACTACTGCTTTCCGAGCCTTTTAAAAATGTACGACAGCCTGTCGTGCCTCTGGCAGTGATATTTCAGTTGGGTTTATGGTCTCTGCATATGCTGCTCTTAAGAGACGTCATTTTTATACACTCGGTGTACTGTACGTCAATGTTACATGTACGTGGCCTTTATTTGAGATCAATTTTGTCGCCGGGCTCGCCACGCCTGTCCGTGTCGTAAAGTAGGGTATTTTTATTTCTTCTCGCGCTTTCTTGTATTTTCTTTACTCTAAGTCCCAGTTCTCTCTCGTTCGATATTTTTTTCCCCGTTCTAATTTGCCCTCGCTTAGCTGTCCGAACCCATGTTCGGGTTCGCCTATTGGGAATAGGTAGTCGATCCAAAGACCAATGCTGTTTTTTCTAGGGCCCCCCACCAACTTGTCTTTCTTTTTTTTTACCATTCTTCGTGACCGGGCCGATTCGTTCAGCCTTCACAACTTGTATAGATTAGTGGTTCTTTTACTTTTTTGCAAGCTGAGTGTATCGATTGAAGTCCGCGAATATATTTTTAAAAATCGTTTTGAATCATAATAGATTTGTTTATCCACAACGGTGTATTCAGCGACTGCAACGAGAAACAAAAACAAAGGAACTTGAAAAATAATAAAAATAGAAACTCAGCGATTAAAGAAAAATAAATAATATTTTGTGAAAACATTTCCTTTTTTTCATACCGAATTTTATATACCGAACGTTGGAGGTAGGTAGGAAAATAAATATAAATATTCTAACAAATGTCTCCGTCATAAGTTATTTAGTAAAGATCTTTAGTAAATTAGTTTTTAAATATATTGCTGAAGACGGTCTTATTTTTTATTTTGAAAATCGAATTTTTTGCGTTCTCGTATTTAATAATATTTAAGAGCAGTGTGCAAAAAGTGTAGTTGAAATGTTTACTACATGTTGCGTCTGAATTTAAATACTTCGTTTTAAATTATGTAACGTCATAAATTAGGTTACTTGTTCGGCAAGTCAGAGTCCTGATGTTCGAGACCTCGATTCTATAAATGTAATACTATTTCCAAATTTGAATTTTTATTATGTGTTTCTAGAAGAACTTGGCTCAACTTCTGTCTTAAGACCGGATATCCCCAAAACGTACTGTTAGCCCAACAAAGACCTAACAAGTTTGGTGGCCGCGGCGGCACGTAAAGGTTGCCGGGTATCACGTCCCTGAAAATTGATTCGAATTCGTGTCTCGGTAGCCGTTAATGGAAAAAGGTGTTATTGTCTGCACGCCATGTCGAACAGAGTTTGCGGTGTTGGCCGTTCGATTTTCGCCATACGCCAAAAAAGGGTGTCACGCAGATTGAAGCCGGGGGTTTTCACTCGTGGGACTTGCGCGAATTGAGTGAGGCAAGTTACACCCCAAAGTCAGAGGCGCCACAGATGACAGGGGTACGGATAAAAAATGAGGGGAAAGAGTTGCTGGTTGTGTCAACGCCATGTACTCGTGAGGCCCGCCGCTC